>JAABOM020060872.1:0-11494 GCA_011800125.2 Solanum clarkiae
GAATTATATATGTATGGCTGGCTGGTCGCTGTTAGTTTTCTTTGCAGGTGGGATTAGTCAGTAAAACAGAGGAGACTTTGCCGAAATTTCGGTAGAATTTAGTGTAATCGAGTTTAAGGGTCTGGTGTTTAAGATAGGTATAAATGCCTAATCGGCGTAAGTCACGGCCCCGGGGTGGGGTCGTGACAATCTTTCAATATATGAGTCATCATCAACACATTAGAAATAATCACAATATAGCGTAGTTCAACTTTTTCAATTGCCTTTGGTCACTATAGCTTCAGACAATGCATCATTTGACTCCTTATTTCACAAGCATTTAGTTTCACAATTTTCAATAATATCTCAACATAAGCATTTAGCTCAATATTTCACATAAAGAGGTTCAATAGACAATTTCATGTAACATAATTCAAAATTTAAAATTCAATAATTAAAACATCATGAACATTTTCACATTATCAACAATAGTATAACAAGTCCATTTCACCATACCTACTCACAAGACTAAGTCAGCAATAATAGACATCATTTCATAATTCAAGTGATACATGCTATCATTTCCACCCTCCCATTATCTAAATCACATCCACTAGAATGATTTGCTAACCCCCATGCTTTATAGCAGCAACAACAACATACCCAATGAAATCCCGTTAGTGAGGTCTGGAGAGGATAAAATGTATGCAGACCTTATCACTACCTCATAGAGACAGAGAGACCATTTCCAAAAGGCCCTCATCTCAAAAAACTATCATCCCCAAAAGCAGAAAATAGTAGAGATGAAATGATTAAAGTGGACAATAAATAAAAATGTATAAAGACAATAAAGGTAACAAAATAAATAATGGACAATAACAACACAGTATATAACAACATGACTACCTCTACTAACATACTATATCACACGACCCGACATCATCCTACCCTTACTAGTTTTCCAATCTTCTGCTCTGATACGTGACCTCCATTTCTTTCTATCTAAGGTCATGTTTTCGGTGATACGAAGCTGCGACATATCTTGTCTAATCATCTCCCCCAATATTTTTTTGATCTACCTCTACCCCTACGCATAACCCTTAAATCTATCCTCTTGCACCTCCTGACAGGAGAATCAAACACTTCTTCTCTACAATTGCCTAAACCATCACAGTCTTGCTTCTCTCATTTTGTCTGTCACAGAAGTCACCCCTAACTTCCCCCGAATGGTCTCATTCCTAATCTTATCCTCCCTAGTGTGTCAACACATCCATCTCGATATCCCCATCTCCGTGACTTGCATCTTCTGAATATTTGAGTTTTTGATTGGCCAATACTCTACCTTATATAGAAAATACGGTCTAACCACCATTCTGTAAAACTTGCCTTTAAGTTTAAATGGTATATTCTAATCACACTATACTCCGGAGGCAAGCCTCCATTTCGTCCATGCTGTCTTCCCCAATACAAGATGTGACATCATTAACGATATTACTACTACTCTTGATGATGGACCCAAGATACTTAAAACTTTCTCTCCAGAGTCTCATCAAAAAAAATTCTTTGATAATTGATACAGAATAATGTGAAAAACACGTTTATAGAGTATCAAATAAGATAATTTAGAATCTACACTAGATGAGCAATGACCGTGTTGCGCACGGGCCCAATAATTTAAATGAATCACTTGATTTTTAAATTTTTTTGTTATGATCTCACAATCACACAAATACTTCAAGTTTGATAATATTAACTATTATAGAAAGCTATATTATACAAATCCAAAGAATTTAAGTACAAATTTCTATATTATCCAAAGAGTTTTACACTGCATTTGACATGTATTCCAAATGCATATCTCTTGCTTGTATTCCAAATCACAACCATATGAATTTAGCAGCACACATGTACTGTGGATGCTATTTGTAGAAGAGTTGCACATTTAAATGAGCTACAACGATGCAAGTATGAGACATATGTTAGGCTAAAGGGAAAAATTGAAAAGAAATTTCACAACAAAAATAACTTCAGCAAATCTTGCACTTCAAAAATTGTATTAGCAATTTCATACATCTTTCTACACAAGCAAGCAAAAGCAAGTAAATAGTAGAGCTTTGTCATATCTATTATATACACAATCTATGCCACCTTTCTTCACTATATAACTTTCTCTTACCTCCCATTCAACTTAGTGCCACCAACACTACAACCTGAATAAAAAAAAACACATTAGCTTTCATGGAAAAGGACCAACAAATTGATAATATTCATATTTTTAAGCTTTACTAAATAGAGTAACATTTACTTCTAGAAATGAATATTTGCACTTGATACTGGAAACAAAATTTAACACTTCAAGTTTTGGATATCACATAGATAAACTGATCACATAGACGAATCATATCCAAAAAAAAATCTATTGGCTCATCAAACCTTACTGCTCTAGAAGCATTAATCAACATAAACAGCAGCGGAGATAAACTTTTCAAATTAAAATTAGACTCAAATGTAATTTGATCTCAGTAAGTTGGAACTGCAACAAGGACTACTAATATAAATTTTAGTAACAATAGTGAATTCAACCGCACGAACCTTTTATCTCGAGCATTGTAGAATTGTTAACTCCAATTCGATTCAAAGCTACAAGCATCAACGTAATATTTTCTAACCATATTTGGTCACAAATCAACAACCAAAAAAAGCTCGTAAATCACAGCAGGAAATTACTTGATCAATGAAGCTTCCACCACTAAAATTGAGTGAGATGAAATTGGTATCACTCGTCTACTTGTTAATCAAGAAAAATTTAGCATAATGAAAGATATCAACATTATTCTTTGAGTTGTCTGTTCTCACCACTCAGTAGATTCTACAATTTGAAAAGTGTCCTATAAGCTATAAGAGTTCAGGCTTCAAGGACTCTCACTGAGAATTAGAGTTTTGAATTCAAAGATTTACATAGAGAACTATAAAGTTGCAATATTAAAAAAGATAAAGATGAAAATCTGAGAAAGAAGTGTTTAAGTACTCAAATGATACATGTTACGGGTATATTCAATTTCAGCGGAATAGTAAATTTATAATGTATAATTTGTTTCAGCTTTGCATTTTATTTAAAGATCTGATTACCAATCATCCCCTCATGTAAACATTGTAAGTTATGGTAGCTTTATGAAACCCTTTCTTACTGTCTATATGTATGTCATCCCCTGGGATGTACGTTCTACTTTTTAGCAAGGTTGATGGGTTGAAACTAATGTTGTATGCAACTGCAATATAGGAAATGATACTATCTGTCACACAATAGCTATGTAATCTTTCATCATTTTGCTTAAGTTCAGTTATAGCACTTCATGTGTTTGGTCTGCCAAGTACCTATTAAGTCCTAAGCTACTGATGTCTTGCCATTACTGTTAGAGAATCTATAACCATGCTTAATTAAGTTGTATTAGCATTCCATTTCCACAAAGGTGGTCAATTCATTACTGCACAACTGTTTATCTCTCAATCCATTTTTATACTCGAGCTGTTGCACTTTGGTGTTACTTTATGGCATTTTCACAGTAACTGTGATGAGCATCATGTTAAAGACTATAAGACATGTGGGCTCAGGATGTTACTCAGTCTTTCTGTTATCTATCTCCTTTGTCTTATTAGAATTCAATAAAAGAAATTATTCGAATGAGTGATTATATTCTTCAAGGTTCAGCTTGTATATGTGAATTACCTTATAATTGCAGCAGCAGTTGGAGAAGGCCAAATACGAAGAGTTGTTGAAGAACTGATGCAAGTGGGATAAAGATGAGAAACTGAGAAAGAAACATTAGAAAATATGTATGAGAGTTTCAGTTTTAGTGGAAACCCACATTATGCCAAGTATGTCAAACAAACATTTGCAACTCACATAATATACCTCACTAACAGGCAACATAAGTAGTTCCATGAGGCTTAGAAAGAGTAAAACCTTGATTTGTAGGAGTCAGCACTTTCGTCAAACACTTGATCTGCAAGTTGAAGTCCTCCTCTTCCAACAACATACAATACCCAAATCAGGAGGAACTGTTCACAGCAGATCAGGACTGGCAAAATCATAGCAAATAACAAACTTATATAATAATTTGAAATAGATGACTAAAGACGTAAAAGAAAAGCATGAGCGAAGGTATCACAAATCGATTGAAATAAACAACTGAAGATGTAAAATAAAGAAAAAGTTAAAGCGTCACAAATGAAAAACTCAGATAAATCCAAAAAAATAAAAGCAAGCAGAAGAGCAACACTTACCAGAGTCAAGGAGGTTAAACATACTGGAGAACAAAAATCACAATAATAGAGAAACTTGAAAGAACTGATTTGATCCTAGGAAGAAGAAAAGATGAAGAGAAATAACAACGACAGAGCAATTTGAAGAATGAATAGATACCGACTAAGAAATTAAATCAAAAGACAATCAATGAGAAAGCATATGAAGTTATGAAATTAAATCCAAAAATTAAAGAGGGAGATGGTGAATTACCTTCAAGGTGTAGCCAAAAACTTCCTTTTCCTCTTTTTCAACGGAGAAGAATATGATGAAGTTGGGTGGAAACATGCATGAATACCAGACATACAGTGGTACAAAACCACGTGGAGTGACATAGGTAGGTTACAAATTAAATTGACCAGAATATCCTTAACAATTACCTTAAGCACATATGTTGATACCATGGTGAAGACTGTAATATGCCAGTTAGCAGTGAGGAATGGAAATAAAAGAGAGAGATATAAACACGTGCTCCAAAATAAGAGCAGAAAAGGGTTGCAGTTGTTGCTTTTAATGACACGTAATAAATTTACATAAGAGAAAACAAGGTTGCAATTGTTGTTTATACCAAAACATAGATCTGCTCATAAAATTCCTTTAAAATGAATGAAATAACAAAGAAGCAATCATGTTCATCCTCCTGCTTCAACTCACACTTCTAAATTACCCTTAAAAAAGAATAAAATTACAAAGAAACAACTATATCATCCTCCTGCTTTTAACTCACGCTTCTAATATAGTAGAAAAATATGAAGAAGAGAAAATTTACGGAAATTAAGACACTTAACGAGTTTAATGGTTTAGTCTCTTTAATCAATTTTTTAATAAATACTTATAATGAAGTGCAACACAGATATAATATGATCTTTTTTTGAATCTCTGTTCTTGGTATCCTCTATGGTTGTAGTTCCTTCTCTATACAGTCAACAACAGTGTCTCAATCGTTCTCTCTATTTGAATTGGAGTCGAAATATCAATGGAAGCCCTATTAACTGAGTGTGTGCAGAACAGTCTGGGGCAGTTTATGCACCACAACGCCATTTTCATGTGCCAACGCCTCTGTACCGAGTTCCCCTCTGAGGTACACCACACTTTTTCACCACCCGCTCCTTTTTTTTCAACTTCACAAGTCTTCGTGAACATGTGTTTTATAATGAATTTAGGTTGAAATGCTGTGATTAGGTTTCACTTTTTGGGATATATCTTTTTTTTTTCCTGTGCTTTCCTTTTCTGAGTTTATTTGGGTTGTTGAATTTTGAATCAAGAATGTGTTTGGCCAGAAGGGTTCAACTCAGATCTGTAGGATAGTAAAGTAGGATTTATCAGGTGGTCTTTATTTTTCGTGACCTTAAAAAAGATTTATCAATGTGTGGTACTTGCTTTTTATCACTCTTCTTGCAATTTTTATTTTATTTTTATATGAATGACAAACAAGTCAAATTTTCTTTTTTTGAATGGTACCAAACAATTAGCTCCTTGAATATTCAATTTGGAGCAACTATGGGCAATATGCTTACCATTCCTTGTTAAATATCAAGGATTTGTGGTTTTTAGAAAATCAATCAGAATCAGAATGCTGTTTTTGTCTTAGAGGTGTTTCAATATCTTGTTTTGTGAAATTAAAATGGTGGTAAGCTTCTCGAAGAGGTTGCTGGTTTCGAACTCAACTAGTATTCCCAGGTCCAATTCCTTAAAATGTTTTCCCCATTTGATGATTGGAATTATCAATGGTCCCTAAATAAGTGCATTATTGACATTTTGGACATCTTTTTTGAAATCTCTTAAGTTGAGGTATCAAAGCTGTCCATAACACTTCCCTGTTTCATAAAATGTGTTATGCCGATTGCAGACAAATATGCAGCTATTAGCTCGGTGCTACCTGCAGAACCATCAGGCTTATGCTGCCTATCATGTTCTGAAGGGTACGTGTGGAATTTTCTTTTTACATATTCAATGAATATGACTGCATTTTTGTGCTGGAATGTCTCTTTTAGCTCCCTCACTCATTAGTCGAGTATTCTCGTTGGATTTCTGAGAACACTTCTCCTTGAGATTATGCTCATAATCATCCTTTTTAAAATTATTATATGAAGGGACAAGTATGGCCCAATCCCGCTACTTGTTTGCACTATCATCCTTTCAGATGGGTCTCCTCACTGAAGCTGAGACAGCACTTTGCCCACCTAATGAGCCAGCTGCAGAGGTACTCGTAAAAAATGTTTTTCGAGATATCTATCCTCTTTATGGATTTTATCGTCTCCGTTATTTTACTCGTGTTAGACATTAACATGCTTCTTTAATTTATAGCTAAATGGTTGTTGTGTAGGTTCCAAATGGTGCAGCTGGGCATTACCTTCTTGGTCTTATTTACAGGTTCATATTTTTATACATCTATTTAAGAGAAGGATTAACTTCTAGTGTCGCTTTTTCACTTGAAACTGGTTTGATCTATCTGAATGTAATGAAGTTAATACTTTGTTGGTGGCAGTCTAGCAAAGACCCCTTCCCCACTTCCCCTTCTTCTTTGATTTTATTTTGAATTCTCTGACATAGTTTCTATTAGTTCTATTTTTTTTCCCAAATCGTTATGAAGATTTCAAGATGAAAAAGCTTTTTTGTATTTCTTCCTTAATATATAATCCATGAGAATAGATACTTATACAATGATTCCTAAGACTAAATAAGGAAAGAATATCAAATAATCAATTCCTAGTCATTACATTAAATAGTCAATACAATATCATTCTACTCCTATAGTCAAGCTTTCAGTATCAATCAACACTTCCCCTCACGTGGTGCAAAGAAGCTGCACATGCCCAACATGTAAACTAGTGTATGAATGGCCCGTTTGTTGAGGTCTTCGGTAAACAGATCAACTAGTTGCATTTTCGATGATACATGGACCAAACTCAAAATAACAGTCGCAACTTTTTCTTTGGTGAAGTGTCAATCAATTTCAACATGCTTTGTTCGGTCATGTTGTACTGGATTTTGAGCTACAATGATTGCAACCTTGTTGTCACAATAAAAGGAAAGTTCCCCTGTTTTTTTCTCTTTTTTCTTGGAGAAGGTTACATTTTCAGTGTAACTATTTGCCACATAAAAACTACAGCTTTCCATACTTACAAGGGAATATAGTAAGATGTACTAAGCTATAACTTATAGAGAACCTGGAACATCAATAAAAGATTATGTATCTTCCATATATTCACTTTTTTTTTTTTTTTAACTTATGTCTTCCATATATTCATGTTTACACCAAAAATAGAAAAGGGCTAGGCACTTCATCTTCAGTTTCTGGATAGAATTATGATTGTCTTCAAAACACCTTTGATTTCTCTCTTTCCAAACTGTCCACCCAATGCAAGCAACGATAATTTTTCATCTTTCTTTCTGTTTGGACTGTGTGCTATATTTGTTCTAGCACTCCAACACTTAAAAGTGTATCTCTTGGCATCACCCACATGATCCCTTTTAAATTAAGGAAAATCCTTGAAAGTAGTCTAGTTTACTTGCAATACTCTTCGGTGTGGCCCAGTGGTTTGGGCTTGAGACTTCTATGTTGGAGGTCTCAAGTTCGAAACCCCTTGCCAGCGAAAGCAAGGGGTTTGCCTTTTGGATCGAGCTTGTCGCACCGGGCTTGCCTAGTGCAGGTTACCTCTCCTATGTGGTTTGTGAGCTATTGCATAGGAGTGGGGGTCTACCATGTGCGCACCCAAAGAGTAGCAGTTGCGGGTTCCCCTTGTTATAAAAAAAGTCTAGTTAACTTGCAGTTTAAGAAAAGATGGTTGGTTGTCTCTGCTTCTTCACTGCACATATAACATCTAGAGCAGGGTGGAAGCCCTTTTTTTAAGTCCTTCATGAGATAAGAGCGCTTTCCTGGCCATGAGCCAAGTGAAACAAGCTACTTTGTCAGGAATTTTTACTTTCCAGATTAGTTTCCATGGCCAACAACTAATTTGGTTGTTAGAATGAGTGAATTCCTTATAAGCTGACTAGACTGAAATTCTAGCTTGTTTATCCACTTGCCATGTAAGGCTGTCTTCCTGGGAAGAGGGGCCTCTGAATAGAATGAGAGTGCTATGGAATTTTGTCAAATTATCTGTCTTTCAATCATTAAGGTGTCATTTGAAGCTTAGGTTCCGTATGTGAGCATCCCATACTTCAGTTCTTATATAGTGGCATCTTGTAGTCAATTTAGGCTGAAGATAATCGGGAAGAGTTGCTTTAGTGGACATTGACTTAACTAGCTGTTTAACCAAAAAAGATGTTTTTAATTTGTGGCCCACTTGATGATTGCACTCATTCATGAATTTTGCCCCCAAATTTATGATAGACCTCATAGAATGACTCCATAAGGTGTCATGACTGACTTGGTTGTCCATTCCCCATCCATTCCATACTTTTGAGTGATCACCTTCTTCCAAGAGATTGTTCAGTTGAGGCAAACCTCCATAACCATTTCATCCCAACACGATGGTTTTGAGTTAGCAGGTTCTTAATTCCCATACTGCCATAGTTCTTGCTGATGATCACGGACTTCACCAAATATATCTTATTGGTATCATGTTTGCCTTGCCAGAGTAGGTTTCTTCTAAGAGCATCTGTTCTATCGGCCATGTCTGTTGGAACACGAAAAATGGACATCATATAAGTTGGTAATGCATCCAACACGTTGTTAATCAAGGTTAGTCTACCACCCAAGGATAAGTATTATTCCTTCTAGTAAATCAACTTTTTTTTCACACTTCTCTACAATTCCATTCCAAATATCTTTGGAATTGCTTTTGGTACAGAGGGACATTCAAAGGTAACTGGTTGGCAGCACACATGTTCTTCCTTCCAGAATGCTAGCTGAGTTGTGAATGTCAGGGACCTCATTTAACGGGATATAAGAAACTCTTTTCTAGTCAATGTGGAGCACAGATATATCCTTAAATAGAATGAAAATCACCCTCAAAAATCTTATTTGTCCTCTGTCAGCTCCACAAAAACTAAGGTATCATCAGTGCATTGCAAATGAGTGATTTCAAGGTTATTGACGACCCTTGAATCTACTTAAAATCTGTTATCCAGCTGTTTGGTTGGCAGTTTCCATCATGTCATTTAGGCTTGCCATGGCAATGATGAACAAAAAAGGGGACAACGGGTCCCCTTGCATTAGTTCTCTCTAAGAAGAGAAAAACCCATCAGGTGAGCTGCTGACTAGTATTGAGAACTTGATGGTGCTGATGCAATAGTGGATCCAACTAACTCATTTTTCTCCAAAACTCGTTTTCATCATAGTTCTAAGTAGCAACTTCCAGTTTAGGTGGTCAAAAACCCTTTGTATATCTAATTTGCAAAGGATACGATGTTCTTTGTTTCTGATTTTTGAGTCAACACATTCATTGGATGCAAGAATGGCATCCATAATTTGTCTCCCTTTTATAATGGCCATTTGTTGATCATCCACCAGCTTGTGTCTCAGTTATTTGAGTCTCTCAGTCATTAACTTAGAGTTAATCTTGTAGATACTGCCTATAAGACTAATAGGCCTGAAATCTTTCAATTCTTTAGCTCCCACCTTCTTGGGAATCAAGGCAACAGATGTAGCATTGAGACTTCTTTCAAATATGCCTTTTCAGTGGAAGTTTTGAATAGTTGCAATGACCCCTGTGTTCACTACTTTCCAACAGTGTTTGTAAAGGCCATCATGAAACCATCTGGGCCAGGTGCTTTATCGCAGCACACACTTGGATGCTGGATCATATCTCTTGTGGTTCTAATGGACTCCGTAGCATCAAATTATCTTCTGTGGAGACAGTAGGACAAGACTCTCATGTTATTATGGGGTTCAGTCTTCTGTCTATCAATAAAAGTTCTGATAAAAAGAGATGATCTCCTTTTCTATTTTGGCAGGATTTCTTATGGACGCACCATTAATTTCTAAAAAGTCAATATTGTTGCATCTTTTGTATGCTTATCTGTTTTATGAAAGAACTTGGTGTTGTTGTCAACATGTTTCAACCATTATGCTCTTGATCTCTGTCTCCGGGCCATCTCCTCCTCCTTTGCTATCTCCTTAAAAACCATAGTTAAGACGATTTTGTTTCATATTTCTTCCACTATTAAGCTCCTAAGATCCTGGATCTCTTCAATGTGTCAAACTTCTGCATCTCCAAGTTTCCTTGTAATGTTTTACTCCAGTCTCTAAGTTTGGCTTTCAATTGGTTTGTAAGACAAACTGTAGTCGGGCCTGCCATTACAGTTGAAAGAATCCCACCATTGCTCGACTCTTTCTTTGAACCCTTCAGTTTGTAACCACCAATTTTCGAATTTGAAGTATGATTTGGATGGTTCCCAGTTGCTGCACTATAGAGATAAAGGTGAGTGGTCAGAGGTTACTCTTCCAAGAATTGATTGTTTGATATTCTTGAATCTTTCATCCCATTCATCGGAGGTCAAAAATCTATCCAACCTTGTAACAATGTCGTGTTTGTCACTTTTTTTCCATGTAAATTTCCCACCTGTTAGTTGCAAGTCTAGCAAGTCCATGTCTTAAATGAAATTAGAGAAATCAGTCGTTGATTTGTTGATTCTATTGCAATTCTTCTTTTCTGATGGGAATTTAACTGTGTTGAAATCTCCAAATAATACCCAAGGACCTGAAATAGGCCTCTAGCAGCCCTAACTTCCTCCCAAACTTCCTGTTGTCTTTCTATCATTTGGTGCATATTGTTAAGTGCCAAGTGAAATTCTGTGTCTTGCATGTGAATTTACATGTGATGGAGTGAGAACACCAGACTGCCATACTCTCCATTCCAGATTCTTTTATTCCACATTAGAAGAATTCCTCCCCTGATAACACTGTCTTCTAGTTGGATGTGATCGACTCATCTGTTGACCCAAAGATCTCTAACTAGACCATTCATATCTCCTCCAACTTTGGTTTCCTGGAAGCAGTAAACATCTGCATTCCAAGTGTTGATACAACTCTTCATCATTCTCCTCGTCCTTTCATCATCCGATCCTCTGACATTCCGTGAGATTAACTTAACTTTCATTGATGAATATTGATGTGAAATCCCTCCTGCTCCTGGTGCCATAGCTTTTGAAGTTACTGCCAAAATCTAGGCTTTTCAGTTCTGAAAGTTATGATACTGCAGAAAAGTATATATCATTCATAGTTTTGTACAATATTTATAAGAGAACAAGTAACAACATAATCTA
>JAABOM020060873.1:0-11493 GCA_011800125.2 Solanum clarkiae
TATATGTTTCATATGAATGACATATTTTGTTAGTTAAGATATCTCAAGGTGCAGTTTTAAAGTAAGTATTCTATCTTTAGTACTTTTTGACCATCTTACATACCGTACATTCCACAATACTGACGCCTTTGGCGCTGCATCGTATCATGATGCAGATGCAAGTACCCATGTTAGCAGATGCTCAGTAGGGCATTCCCCATCAGCGGTCGGTGAGGCCTCTTTGCATCTAGAGGAGCTCGGGAGTCTTCATTTCTTTGTATTTATTTTTGTTGAGGTACCCATGACTCTACTTTGATGCCTTGTTTAGAGTCAGTACTTTAGAGGCTTCATAAAATATAAAGATATCGTTCAAATTATTTCTTTGAAATTGTTTGAAAGATTTTGAGTTAAAGTTGTATACATTGCTATTGTATCTTTAAGTTCATGAATTTTGAGTCTATTCTAGTTAATTACGGTATTAATATCTTTCGATGAGTAAGTTAGCCAGGACAAGTGGTTCGCTTGGAACCAGAAATAATTTTTGAGTTCCAGCCAAGTCCAGCGTATAGGCCCGGGTCGTGACAGCCTGTTAATGCCTTGGTTAGAATATCTGCTAGCTGATCATCGGTCCCAATGTGATGTAGTGAAATGAGACCTTCTTGGAGTTTGGTTCGCACAAACTGACAATCAATCTCGATGTGCTTAGTACGTTCATGAAACACTGAATTTCTGGCAATGTGTAGGGCTAACTGAATATTACAATAAATAGAAAAAGGACCATGTCGTGGTACAGTGAGTTTATCAAGTAATCTGTCTAGACAGACTAGTTCTCCAACAACCTTTCTAAGTGACTTGTATTCTGCTTCAACTGGGGAGAATGAGATAGTTTCCTGTTTCTTAGCACTTTATAGTCACCAGATGAAGTCATCAGTAACCCCAGAGTTGGATCTTTTTGAGATACCTAAGAATGTGAAATGCAGCCTACAAATGTAGTTCTGTAAGATCCTGCATGAACTGGCTAAGATGTTGAACTCCATATGCAATGTCCAGTCTAGTGTTTGTAAGATAATTGATCTTCCCAATCAATTTTCTATATGTACTAAGATCTAATATTGGCTTCCCTTCATTTGCCTTAAGTTTCACTGTTGCATCAAGAGGTGACACAACACTGGTGTATTCATAACAATGGTAATCTTTGAATAGGTCAAGGACAAATTTCCTTTGTGAAAATGAGGACCCCATTATCAGTATAGAGGACTTCCAGACCCAAAAAATAGTTCAGTTTCCCTAAGTCTTTAATTTTGAACTCGTCGTGTAGAAAATTTTTGAGGTGATCAATTTCTTCTTTATTAGTCCCTGCAAGCAAGATATTATCCACATACACAGCTATGAAAACCAGAGAGGACCCTTTCTTTCTGTAAAATAGGGAGAAGTCATTTAAGAAGTGTGTGTAGCCTTTGAATTTAAGTGCATTAGAGAGCTTGGCATACCACTGCTACTAACTTGCTTCAGGCCATATAGTGACTTGTTCAATTTACAAACTAGTCCTTTACTGTGAACATCCAATCTTTATGGGGCTTCCATGTATACCTCTTCATGCAAATCTTCATGGAGGAATGCAGTGTTCACATCCAATTGGTATATGTGACCATGCTTCTTTTGCAGTAGAAATTAAAGCCCTCACAGTGGTCATCTTGATAACTGGAGAAAAGGTTTTTGTGTAATCTACTCCATAGTGTTGTGTATAGCCCTTTACCACCAGCCTAGCCTAGCCTTATATCTCCCTATACTTCCATATGCTTTATGTTTTATTTTGTAAATCCACCTACAACCAATAGCCTTCTTTCCATAGGGAAGTGGTACAAGGTTCCAAATATTATTATCATGGAGGGAAGTCAACTCTTGTGTCGTGGTTGTTTGCCATGCAGGGTTTATAGCTACCTCATTGTATGAAGATGGTTCACAATCATGTGATACACTTAGCATAAGTGTCTGACTTTTAGGATGCAGTAATTCAATAGAAATGTGATGGTGGTTGGAAAAGGATGCATGTAGTGAATGATGGGCATATGTAGGCTCAGGTTGATGCCTGTTATATATGCAATCATTAAGGTACACTGGGATTTTGTGAGTTCTAGTGGACTTTCTAATTAATTAAGTGTCTTAGGAATGGTGTATGGTACTGTTGGATTGATCAGGTAATATGGATGGAACTGCAACACTTGCATCATTAGGATCATATTGCAAATTCACTATCTCAGAATTATGTTGATTGTCTCTGGAAGGGAGTGAAGTATCAACACTGTAAGAGTGATTATGACTGAGTTGATGACTACAAGAATCAAAATGATCATTTCTATCAATTATAAGAGTAGCATAAAAGGGAGATGGAGGAGCTTTAGTGATGATAGAAAAAAAATGTTATCTCATAGAATACTATCTCTGGATACATGAATCTTGTTACTGGCTAGGCTCAACACTCTGTACCCCTTTGTGCCAAAAGGATATCCAACAAACATATGTGGGGTTGCTCTAGGTTCAAATTTGTATCTATAAGGTTTGGGTGTGGTTCGGTAGCATAGACAACCAAAACTCTTCATGTGTGATTATTGAGGTTCTTGATCGTATAACAAGGTAAAAGGGCATTTGTTTTGTAAGGTGATAGAAGGAAGCCTATTGATGATATATGTTGCTATTAATAGACACTCACCACAGTACTTAGTATGGAGTTTTGACTGAAAAAGAGCAGTGTCCTAGCAATTTCTAAAAAATATTTGTGTTTCCTTTCTAGAACACCATTCTGTTGTGGTGTATAGGGCAAGATTTTTTTATGGAGAATTCCCTTGGATTAAAAGAAGATAGTAGACTCATGGTTTGTAAATTTCAGTCTATTATTAGACCTTATAGGTTGGATGGTTGTTTTGAATTGGTTTTAATCATATTAATAAAAGCTTTGATGATATGTAAGGCATTACTTTTACTGCTTAGTAAATGTGTCTAGGTTGCCCTACTGAAGTCATCAACTAAGGTGATAAAGTACTTGGAGTTATCATGGGTCGCAATATGATAGGGAACCCACAAGTCTACATGGATCAGTTCAAATATTTTAGTGGTGTTTTGTGATCTGGATAGGAAGGGTAGTTTAGTTTGTCTTGCCATAGGGCATATAGAAAAAGTAAAGGGTTGTTTGGGTGAGAACCTCACAGGGATGGAAGATATGCCTTTCATTTTCACAAATGAGACATGGCCAAGCCTATGATGCCAAAGTAGATTTGTACTAATTCCATGAGACAAGTGAAAATTAAGAAACAAATCATTCATTGAATTCAATGAAACATCTTTATAGCTATGAATGTGTTTCGTTACAGGAACAGAAAGACATGAAGGAGAAACATTGACATTAGAAAATGGGTATTTTATAGTAGAGTTGGGAGTACATGAGCTAGACTAAGAGAAACAATTACAATGAGAGACTAATCCATTATTATGAAGACTTTTATTTGACTGATCTGTTAGTTTCATTGGTGCACGTGGACAACTTTTGTGCATACAGGTTGAGCAAAGGAGATAAAGACCATCTTGCATCCTACCAATCTCCAGAGGGCTCTTCATTGAAGGGTCCTGTAGCATACAACATGAATCAAAACAAAATAATGCACTTCACACTAACTTTCAAACAACTGATGGAAATCAGATTGTATTTGAAAGGTGGAATGAGTAAAACTTTATACAATGTAATCATAGATGCAAGTTTCACATTTCCAATTTCAATTACTCTAACTTTGTATTGGTTAGGTAGATTCACTAGTATGAGATATGGTAGAACAATAATGTCTGAGAGATGGTTTTTATCAAAGATCACATGGTGTGATGCTCCTGAATTCAGTATCCAAAAATCAATTCTTATGAAAGCTTATCAAAATCAATAAATGAGGTACATGCTATCATACCTACAAGGTTTGCTGTGCCACCAAAGATCTGATCCCCATTATCAACTACACCATTTTTTGGCTGCAAATGCTGCAACAAATTCAAAAGTTGATCATATTGATCCTTGGTGAGATTAGGCTTTAGATTGTTTGAGGGTCCAATTATGTCTCATATGTAGGCTGTATCATTAATTCTGAAAGCATTTGCTGCTATTCTCTTTCCTTTAGCTGATTTGTTGAACTGGTTATGACCTGAAATGTAAAGAGATGGTGGCCTTTGGTTTTACGTTTACCATTTCTATTCTAATTTTCATAGACAATTCATGCATGCTCCTAAAAAGTCACACTATGATGCATCATTACATTTTGTAAGATACATCAAGAGACAACTTGGCTTAGGACTGTTAATATGCAACAAGAGGTCAGGAATGGTCAGTGCATTTTGTGATAGTGACTAGGCATCATACATGTGTATATCCCAATCTCTTGAAATGATCACAATATAGCCTTGGTCTTCTATTGTTATTGCCATTGGATGAGTAATTTATTCTGAATTATTGCTTTCTATTTGATGTTCCTGATGAACTCGCATGTGCATGAGAGACATAGGATGAGTTTATTGAAATTGCTTCTGTAAATATCTGATTGTTTGGCTTAAACTCCCTTTGTTTTTCTTTCTGAACCAGCAAAGCAAATGCTTGAGTCATCGAAGGTAAGGGGTTCATCATCAATATATTTCCTCTAACCATAGTGTATACCTCATTCAGGCCCACAAGGAATTGAATAAGTCTTATGTCTTGTTTTGCCTTATGCATGTTCTTCTTTCCCCCACAGCTACACACACAGTTACATTGTCCTCTTGCATTCAAATTACTCAACTTTTCCCATAATTTTTTCATCTTAGTGTAGTACACAGTGATGTCAAGTACTCCTTTGCTCAGATCATTGATATCCTTTTGGAATTGATGCATTTTAGCTCCATTAATTTGGTCATACCGATCTTCTAGCTCCTTCCATAGCTCTAAGGAATCATTGACGTATTCTACATT
Source organism: Solanum clarkiae (assembly GCA_011800125.2). Lineage (NCBI taxonomy): Eukaryota > Viridiplantae > Streptophyta > Magnoliopsida > Solanales > Solanaceae > Solanum > Solanum clarkiae. The sequence goes on from JAABOM020060873.1 coordinate 4,958, forward strand.
ATCTGCAATCTCCTTTTCAAGTGAATTGAGAATCCAAGCAGTGGCCATATTGTCACATCTCTCCCATTGATGATATTGAGGTGAATTATCAAGTAGTTTTCTACACTCTCCATTAATAAAACCTAGTTTATTCTTCACGGATAGAGATCTCTCTATACTTTTCCTCCATGATCTATATCCTATTCCTTCGAACACCACAGGGACAAGAGGAAGATTGGGACTGTCTAATGGATGAATATAAAGAGGGCTACTTACATTGATGGTATTGTTACTGCTCCTTACAAGATTTCTGCTGCTGTGATCCGTGACTTCTGCCATGGCAAATCAATGGTGAATATGAAGCTTTCGATCCTAACTTCGCACTGCCAATTGCAGAGAAAGAGAAATGCCCTAAAAAATATGGACAATTCAAATCAAGGAAAGTGACTTGGCTCTAATATAGTATCAGAATTAGATAAATCTAGACATTGAAATTCATCAGAGAATTATTGATATTACATCAATTCCATTGGAGCAATCCAATCAATCCAGGGAAGTTCTCTACTTCAATATGAACAATATGAAAACTAACTAACACAACAATAAGAATCAACTTATATAGCTAGTGAGTAGTCTAACTAACTTGTGTACAGCTGGAGTAATTAATTAACCAACTTCTAACTGACTGACAGCTAGTACCTAACTAACTTCAACTACAATTAACTGATGACATGGCAAATTAGGAATAATAAAATATCTCAATAATAACTGATAGTATCAAAATACATTACTCTTTATAAAACAACACTCTTCAATATATATAATTCAATGATATTACTCTTGCACTATTTTCTTACTAGCGAAGAAATAATTTGTGGATGACTCTCCGTTATTTTATATTACTTTTTGTATTTTGGTCTATTTTTAGATGTTCTATTCTTACTCTATTCATAAAGTTATTAAACCTCTTGATTACATCATTAGCGACACAAATTTGGCAACCAATTTTCGTAGAGTTTGACCGTCAAACTCTACGAAAATTTGACTACCAACTTCTATAAATGTGGTTGCCAACTTTCACATTTGTGATTGTCTACTTTCAACAACTTTGATTATTACTTTTCATAAGTATGGCTGTCAAAGTTGCTACCAAACTTTGTTTTATTCTCATAAATCTATTTTAATTTTGATTTTCTTCTTTATTTCTAGGCTGAATATGAATTTCTAAAATCTTCAAACTTGAGAGATTTTGTAAAGATATCCACAACATAATCATGAGATTCTACATATTTGGGCTCTGCCTTTTCTTGGCAATACATTCTTGGATAAAGTGATATCTTATGTCTAGATGCTTTCTCCGGTTATGATAAACTGAATCTTGACAAGTGCTTGCTCAGATTCGCTATCACCATAACATTGTAGCAAATTGTGTTCTTTCAACAATCTCCTCAACCAAATAGCATGAGATGTACATGATGTTGCTACCACATGTAGATCAGCTTGGAGATGAGCTCCAACTTATATCTGGATAGTCCACTTAAATTTGGATTGAAAAGGTAGTTGGCGGGAGCCACAAAGACCATATCTATGGGGATGAGCTCTAGAAATGATATACGAGGACTCTAATCAGGTTTAGAAGATATTGGATCGTTGAGTCAGGACAAAGCCCTTGACTAGGTTCAGATGGTTGTCATGTCTTAGAAAATCTCAGAACTTACAAGCGCAATGGCAGCATTCGAGGCAAGGAGGACTGAGGAGCAAAGGGCTATGAGTGAACAAGTTACACAAATTAAAGAATAAGTGCTCAAACTTGCTCATCGGCCTTCACCTCATCTGTCCACTCTCGATGAATCTGATGAGAGATGAATTAGTTGAAAATAGTCTTTAGGTTCCCTTTTATTTCAGTTTCAGACAATTTGGAATGTTTTGATAAACTTTGAAATAATTTAAAACATTGTAAATTTTGGATCTTATTTCCTTTATTGTTTAATTGTGATTGTTATTAAGTATTTTGTATGTTTCAATTGTTGTTCTTTGTGTTGGATTGATTGTAAAGTGAAAATTGAATTGAATTTTTAATTGCAGGTGGGCAGCAAAAAATACACGTTTTTACTGTCAAAAAAATTACAAAAAAAATGATGGGCAAGGTCCCAATATCTGTTACTTTCTTGCAATTTTTCTAATAAAATTTTCAGAAAAGCGATGGACAAGGTCCCAATGTCCGTCGCTTTTTTGAATTTTTTAAATAAAGTTTTTAGAAAAGCGATGGACAGGAACCGTATGTCCATGGCTTTTTATAAAAAAAATTATAATATTTTATCAAATTGCAATGTCATCTATTGTAAACTTTAATTATTTAATAGTAATTTAATGATTGTGACGCAATCCATCATTATTTATTATTTATTTTTTAAAAAAAATGGAGCAACGGGCTATGTCTCTAATTTGCACGTAATTTGTCGCTTTCATGAAAGCGTCAAACAAAAAAGCGATGCAGGACTACGTCGCTTTTCCACTGATTTTGATGAAAAAAGCGACATAATCCATCATTTTTCGCCTTTTCTTAGTAGTGTATCTTGAGTGAGAGACTGTAAGATTATTTAGGACAGTCTTCCCTTCTTTCTTATTTGTGTCATGCCTTAGAGTCAAAAAAGATTATTCCGTTATTTAACGATGCCTTTTTGCTTGTTTTTAGATTATACCACCATGAAGAGGTCCCGATCAATGAGGCACTCCCAAACAATAAGTTTCTCCACCCAACAAGACGATGGAGTGTCTCATGCAGAGTTTCGAGCCGCCTTTACTTTGTTGGCCCAAGCATTGGTCAATCAAGACAATCGAGAGATAATCACTCCTCCCCAAGTACCTAATTCGGTCGCTAAAGTGTATGACTTCATGCCAATGGACCCTCCAGAGTTTTATGGTTCTAAAACAGAGGACGACCCGATTAATTTTATTGAAGAAGCTTATCAGGTAATTTCATCAGAGAAGAAAGCCGAGTTGTTAGCCTACCAACTCAAAAGGGTGGCCAAGATTTGATATGAACAATAGGTAGATGAGAGGGGCCAAGAAGGGGGTCCTATCAATTGGGAAAAGTTCTATGCTTTCTTGGACTGGTTCTTCCCAATTAAGCTTAGGAAGGTGAAGGTCCAAGAGTTTATCAGTCTAAAGCAAGGGACCATGAGTGTGAGAGGGTGTGCCCTCAAATTCACAAAGTTTTCCAAGTACACTCCCTTCATGGTTTGTGAATCTGAGGGCTCGTATGAGCAAGTTCATCTCCGGTGTCTTCGATTTCGTCTCCAAGGAATACATGACGGCCATGCCAATTAAGGAGATGAACATATCCCACTTGATGACTTATGCGTAGCAAATTGAATAGGAGAAGCTTCGACAGAGGGCAAAGGAGTCCAAGAGGGCTTGAGTTGATGGTGGGAGCTATTCTCACCAAATGAGTAGTGGTCATAAGTTTCAAGGTGGCCAAAAGCAATATGGGCAAGGATCTACCAACACTCCTCTTCTCCACACCACAAACGACAAAGGGGTTGCTCCTAAGCCCAAGTTTCCCTAAGTGCAGAAGACTCTATGAGAAAGAATGTCTAGCCGAGTCCAAAGCTTGTTTCAAATGTGGGAAGCCCAGCCATTACGCTAGATATTGTAGAAGTGGTGGCACAAGGTTAACAAGTCTAAGGTTCCCAAAAGACTAACCAGTTTTATGCTCTTTATGGTCACCAAGAGTTTGAAGAGGCTCCAGATGTTATCACCGGTATGTTAAGAGTTTTTTATATTGATGCATATGCACTTTTAGATCTGGGAGCAAATTTATCAGTTGTAACCCTATTCCTTGCCAATAAATTTCATGCATGTCTCGAAGTCCTTTATGAGCCCTACAAAGTGAGTAACCCCATAAGATAGTCCATTGTTGTCTGGTGAGTTTGTAGAAATTATCCCATCTACATGTTCTAGAAAGTGGTCTCTTGTGACTTAGTTGAGGTTTCTATGGTAGACTTTGATTTGATTCTTGGGATGGATTGGTTGCATTCTTCCTATGCTTCTATTGATTATAGAACCCGTAAGATCAAGTTCCAATTTTCAAATAAGCCAATTCTTGAATAGGAGGATAGTAACTCTTTATGTAGGGGTTAGTTCATTTTCTTCTTAAAAGCCCATAAAATTATTTCCAAGGGGTGGATCTATCATTTAGTAAGAGTCAAAAATGTCATTTCTAAAGTTCCTTCCCTTGAGTCAGTCCCCGTTGTTAATGAGTTCTCGATGTCTTTCCGGATGAGTTACTAGGTGTTCCTCTTAAAAGAGAAATAGACTTGGTATAGACCTCTTACCCAATACTCAATCTATCTCAATCCCTCTATATAGAATGGCTCCCGCGGAGAAGAAGCTACAAGAGCAATTGAAGGATTTGTTGGAGATGGATTTTATTAGACCTAGCCGGTTTCAATGGGGTGCTCCGGTTTTATTTGTAAGAAAAAAATATAGGTCGCTCCATATGTGTATTGACTACTGACAACTTAATAAGGTCACCATCAAGAATAAGTATCCCCTTCTGAGAATAGATGATTTGTTTGATCAATAACAAGGGGCTACACGCTTCTCCAAGTTGACTTGAGATCCGGTTATCACCAATTGAAGGTGGGAGAAAGTGACATTCCTAAGATGACATTCTGGACTAGATATGGTCACTTTGACTTTGTAGTGATGTCGTTTGGTCTGACCAATTGCACCGACGATATTTATGGACCTCATAAATAGGGTGTTCAAGCCTTACCTTGACATATTCATCATAGTGTGTATTGATGACATCCTTATCTACTCTTGAGGTGAGCTAGAGCATATGGAGCACTTGAGGGTGATATTGCAAACCCAACATGAGCAGAAGCTTTATTCAAAGTTTGACAAATGCAAGTTTTTCGCTAGATGAGGTTGCCTTACTCGGGCATGTGTATCACGTGATGGCATCAAAGTTGATCCTAAGAAGACTGAAGTGGAGAGAAATTGTCCAAGGCCATTGACTCCTACCGAAATAAGGATTTTCTTGGGCGTAGCCAATTACTATAGAAGGTTTGTGCAAGACTTCTCTTCCATTTCGTCGCTACTTACCAAGTTGATTCAAAAGAAAACTAAGTTTGTATAGACGTATCAGTTTGAGAAAAGTTTCCAAACTTTAAAGGATCGACTAATACCTATTAAAAATAGCACAAGTTTATTCCTTATTTGCTTTTGATGTAAAAAATATTCTCGTCTTCTAATTTTTAGTGCATTTAATTGAATCATTTTCTTTTGAAGAATTTTTTGTGGGTTTAATAGAACTTTTTCTAATGCCAATGATAATTTTTTTTTAAAGAAGTTATAGGTTCAATCAAAAATTTTCATGTTCGAATGAATTTAAATATTATGAAAGAAAAAAATTATTTAAAATTAAAATATTTTTTAAAACCATCATAAATTAAGTTTAAGTTCCAAATTATCTTTAATTTTGTGAAAAGAACTTTAGTATACAGATAAGGTATGGTAGTTTACGAGTTACTAAACAACAGGACCCTTGGTTAGGTTGCATACGATAAAAGATACCACTTATCAAAAGACCAAATAAAATAGAGTCAAGCAAATAAGAACCACTAGCTTTTTTGTACTATTAACTATTAATATAATAGTTGATAAGTATAACTCATGAATTTTTATCTTGATAGTTTTTTAACGAGTTAATAGTTAAAAACTCCTTTAAGTTTGACAACTTTACCAAATGCTCACTTAAAATATGAGAAATCTTAATTACCCCTCAAACATGAATTGTTGGAAATATTTGCCCTCTAAACACTAAGAAGTCTTAATTGCCCCCTCAAATATGAATTTTTGAATCTATTTTACAATCTTTTCCCCCAATATGCCACATAAAAAATGTTACTCTTCCCCAATTTATATGACTCGCTTTTCTTTTTAACATGAATAAGAACGGAAGGAATTTATACTTGCTTCATGAGATAGTATAAGGTCTACGTACATTCTACCCTCCCAAGACGTTACTTGTGGGATCTTACTGGGTATGTTGTTGTTTCCCCTTTTTGTATTGTCTATTATTTATTTATTTATTTATTTTATGTTTACTTAATTCATTAGCATAATTTTGTTGGTATTTTAATTTTTAAATTAAAGTAGAATTCGTTGTTAAATAAGGTTATAGTTTTATGTTTTTCTTTTCTTTTAAATCAGATCATATTTATGTACATTATGTTGAAATTTGACATAAGAATATTATATTAAATTTTTTATTTTTAATTTTAAGTGATTAATTTTTATTTTTAAAATTTAATATAACCTTATGACTATATTAGTGCAATTAAACAAGGCACTTGTAATTACACTGTATAACATCATAATTACTAGGCTTTGTACTTACTAGACTGATAATTATTATCCTAATAATTATACTAATTCTAAATACCATGTGACTTTCTGTCACGACCCACACCGGGGCCGTGACTTACGCCGATTAGGCGTTCATACCAAATCTTAAATCATAAAGATCCTTAAACTTAATTTCCAGA
>JAABOM020060874.1:0-11491 GCA_011800125.2 Solanum clarkiae
AGAGATACATCTTAACTCTAAAGCCCGTCGTTAAGAACAAATATGGTGACTTTAGGAAATCAACATTAAACAAAAGATGAATGAGCAAAGACAGATAACTTTTAAATCCACGGCCATCTAGCATAGCAAATGATAGCACACAAATTCAAAATAAATCATTTAAATTTGGAATTCAACCTGGCAAAAATACAAACTAAGATTTATACTTCCAGTTCAACAACCCATCAGAATCACACAAGATTTTACATACTAAAGTTTTGGACAGATTCGAGGGAGAGAGAATAAGTTGACAGCAACGAACAAAGCTTAACATATTAGCTCACTAGAAAGGGAACAAACCAGCACAAATGGGGTTTTTGATCCGTAAGTACTCATATAATAAATTTGTCAAAACCCTTTCAAACCGAACCTTAAGAAAACAAAAGACCAAGTGAATCCCAGGACAACTATGTGACTGAACAGAACAATAACATTATGTTAGTATACTTGAAGAAGGATTTAAAATATTTGAGAAAGTTCTGTTAACAAAATCACAGAAGAACCTAAGCACGCTATAAGCTTTGATTAATTTTTGAAACAAATAGTTTACTGATAATTCTAATAAACTCATTAATAAGGCTGACTAACGCACCAGATGACAACATCTTAAGATCACTGAAGAAACGAACAACATCCACACTTGGTACAAAGATACTTAGATAGTTCATTAAATATAGATACGACGAGAAAGAAACTAAGATGAGACAACAAACTGTTTCCAGAAAATAACAAACAATAGTCTTCCAGAAAGATAACAATGATATCAACATAGAGATAAACAGGGAATATACAATGGGCAACAATTTTCAGAAGAAGCTGATTGTTTGTAAGCTCAAATTGCAGCAGGGATATCAATCCAACAACATCAAGTTCATGAGGAAAGAGAGTAAAACAGACAAAACTATACACTTCTTATTTATCGCATGCATCCAGCTAAAGTGAAACTGGAGTATAACTTGTAACCATTTAAATCAACGTAAGAATTATTTATTCAGTAGCAGGAGGATCTTGAAGCTAAAGATACAAACAGAGAGCATTAGAACTTCAGATTCTGCGAAGAACTAGGCAAAGCAAAAGCAAAATGACTCAATCAACATGCTAACAGGCTGTATGCATCCCTGACTGTGGCTCCAAAGCATGAAGATAGCTTCTAGAAGGTAAACTATGAAGGACCTTGAACATTAACGAATAAGTCATATGCAAACAAGAACTAAGGCAGGCAGGATAAATTTATCAGAAGACAACTTAATAGAACAAATACAGATTGGGATAAGATCTGAGCCAGACTTTGTGATGCATGCTCATGATTTCGAAATCGTTTCGATAGAAGACCTAAAACCAATTCAGAGATTTCACTGCTGGTTTGTGAATTATGAGAATAGGTCATTTTACATTACCTATTTGAAAAGCTCGAACAAGAAAACAGTGAATGTGAAACCAGAAACGTGAAATCAACATTGAATTTGAAAACTCAATACTTAAACAACGTTGAAAGCATCCTATCAAATGATAAAAAACACAAGTACGAATCCATCTAGATACAACAGCCAATAGACAGAACAAACACGAGTGAATCATCTCAATGTAACACTGGAACTTATTTCATCATCGAACGTCTAACACAGAATTTATGTAGAAGGAAAAAGAAATAAGATTAAGTATTACCTTTTTTCGAGCAGCAATTGGGACGACGAGGTTGACAAAGCTTTGATACCACAAAACAGGGGTTTATTGACGGATTTTCGGGCTTTCAAAGCTAAATATTCAAACTTCAGCAGCTGTAGCAATAGATTATATTTTGGGATTTTCATAAATCAAAAATCAACCCTGAGATCAGTTGAGTTCGCTAGGATTCTTGATTATAGACCGCCTAAACTTTTCTAAGGTTTTTATGAGATTTTCGCCTGCTGATCCCTTTCGAATTGATGACTGCCGCCCTTTCTCTAGGGGATTTCTCAGGTGATTTCGGCTGCTCTTGTTGATGAAAGATAAGGGGAACTTATATTAGGAACTTAGGGTAACAGCTCTATTCTGACGATAAGGGATGGGTTTTTGATTCTTTAATGAGAAAGAGAAATGGTTTCGAGGGTGGTGTGCTTGTCAATTTCTCACAGAGGACGGTGCACGCGGGGTTACCGAGGGTTTGCGGTGCACGCATACACTGATTTCAAAGTAGGAACGTTGAAGTGTGTTGGGGTTGTCGGTTGGTGGCTCGCGTTCTAGGTCGAAGGAGAAGAGGGCATGATGAGGGAGATGGAGCGTGAGAGGGGAAGGAAATCATTGAGAGAGGCAATTTGGTGGCTTGAGGTTTTTTGGTTTTTGGTTGAATTGAAGAAGAAGAAGAAGAGTGAAATGGTAAGGGAAATGGAAGAAGGGATCGGGTGAAGGAGAAAGAAAAGGAATTGGGGTTTTGAGAAATTGGGGGTGCATGGGGTCACGCGCCCTGTATGTAAATTTTTTTTAAAATAGTTGTTTTAAAATTGTTAAACAAAAATAAAACTCGATGATTAAATTTGTCATCGTGGTGGGTAAAATTGGATGTCAACACATCTTATACTACCTACCGAAAAGACCATGCCGTAAGATAGATAATTCATGACTCATATGGATAAGATTATATCATAAGGTAAGGACATCTTATACTACCTACCAAAAAGTCCATTCCGTATGGTAGAATAAATCCCGACTCATACCGAGAAGATTACATCGTAAGGTAAGGATATCCTATAATACCTACAGAAATGGCCATATCATAAGATAGAATAAATAATGACTCCCAACGAAAAAATTGTATCTTAAGGTAAGGGACATCTCAAACTACCTACCAAAAAAACTATGTCATAAGGTAGGGGTATTGGTAACACTCTTCGAAAAGCTTATACTGTAAGGCGAGTCGATACTAGTTAGTCATTCTCATGCATGTTTATATAAGGCTTTGAGATTATATTCCATATTGATCTTATACCCATTGGTTATGATTATGTGTCGTGATTTTTATAGCTTATCTCCTTTGTTGCATTGCACCCTGCATACTTAGTATATTTCAAAGTACTAACGCATACTCCATGCCTACACAATATTACCATGTAGGGACCGGAGCTCTTGTTGATCGTCCTCCTCCATGTGGCTAGGTGCTTTATTCGAAGAAAGCTTTTGGGTGAGTCCTCGACTCCGAGAACATTATCTATTTTCCTTTTTATGCTATGTTGAGACTATTATTACTTTGGTTACTTACTACTTGAGGGTGAAGCCGGAAGTGTCTTAGCCCCCTCTCCATTCCATGTAGAGGTGTTGTTGGATGATATGGTATTCTATGTATATGAGCTTGACTTTTCTTAAGCTATTATTATTATGAAAGATTTCCCTTATTCCAGCTTCCCTTCTTATTAATGTCTCTTGTTATTGTTTATTTTGCTTCTGCGACCGAGGATGTGTGATTGATATGTTAAGAGGCTTTTTGGGTTCCTTCGAGTTCTCCATTCATCTTGTCACGTCTAGGCCCTAGGTTTGGGTTGCGATATTAAGATCTTCAAAAGAACCCAAACTAGTCTTCTTAGCATATTATAGCATTCAAGGATAATGAGAGAAGAAACATAAGTTTTATGATAAATTGCAGCATAAGAGAAAGAAGAGGTACAGAAGTCATAAGAGTCATACATCCTATCCAATAAGCTTCAAAGTCATAGATTGGGTAGGGGCTAAGACATTCCCATAGCTCACCCTCAAATAAAACTAAAAGATAGTCTTAAACATAACATAAAAGCTGAATGATTGTAGAATTCATCCCTGAAGCATGAGGATTCACCTAATCTGACTCTAAAACCAATCCAAATCTAGCTACGAGGATGAGGAAGAGGATAGTCACGTGTCCTACAATGTGAGATAATGTAAGAAAAAGTGTGTGTTAGTATAATTAAATGTATTAAATATGCATACATACAATATAGAAGCATACATTATAACCATAGCTGCATAATGATGATACATGAGCAAGGGCACATAAAACCAAAGTAATGAAAGGAATCACATACCAGTATGCCACAAGTATAATGATACATGATATCATAGTACATAAACATGTACAGGAGTGTCACCGGAACATTACAATAGACCATGTGAGCTATAACATGGAGTCTTGATATTGCCTCAATATCAGAAAAATGGGACTCTACTTGCCAAGGTAGAACTCTATATGTCATAAGCTAGGTGTATCCACTAGAAACCTATATTGGGAACATCATCATTCCTATGGTGGCACGTAGTTATAGGACAATGAGATTTACTTCTAACGGGTGATGCCTCAACTAACAAGTGAATCGTAACCCTAAGGTCCTCTCGGTACTAAGTCAACATCCCATGGAATACATAATATAGACATATAATCGTGCTCATCATAATTCATACTTATACATTATCATCATGTGCATGATCATAATCTCATAGTTCATAACATCATACATAGGTGTATCTTATTTCATGCTAAGGTTCTAGATCACCTCTTACAATCCTGAGTCTTCCCTAGGTATCCTAGGTCACCTTCAAGGTCCTAAATATTTTACTTATAATCATACTTGAAACCTTGTAGATGTAAAAACATAATCATGAGATGAAGAGTGAAAAAAATAGCAATTTATTTTCATCAAGTTCAAAATCATGAGAGTAACATAAATTCATGCATAATTACTAAATGACGATCATTTGAATCATATTTGAAGGAGCTCATTCATGATTTTCCACAATCAACATAGCATACTTGAGAAATCTCATGTAAATAATGTAATTCATGTAAATTGAGAATGATTCATGCATATTTAAATTTATAGACATAACCATATTATAATAATAGTATTTGAAATCAAAGTATTGAAAATCCTAACTTGATCATACTTGAAATTAATAAAATAGTAAGAAAATAGGTTGGGCTGCATGGGTGGATGGTACCTATGAATGAAGACCCATATGCTTTAGATTTGAACTTGAAGGATTGATGGAAATTTGCTTGAAATTGAGAGTTCTTCAATGAATTCTTGACTTGAGCTTGAGAGGAAACTTGAGAGTGAACATTGATGAGAGAGTTATGTAACTTGGAAGAAATAAGAAAGGATGAAGGGACTAGAATAGTTATAATAACATGTGAGGGGTAAAACATCCATAAAGAGGCCTAAAATATGAAATCATGGATGGGAAAAATAATTCAAAAGCCACCGCTAAAGCCCCCAAAGATCACCGCACAAGACCCCTTTAAGGAACCCTCCATGGCGCCTGAAAGGCACCACAACCCGTGGTGAGGCTCGTGTGCACTTATCAGAGGGGCCTGGAGTGGTGTCCCCACCACTAACCATGAGGCATGGTGAGAACCACAATCCGTGGAGGGTCTCATGGTATGCACGCTTCACCAAGCAACCTCTAAATCAAGCCAAGGGGCCCTTCCATGAGCCCTTTCATGGATAGGGATGGGCACCACAGTCTGTGAAATATGTCTTTGTAATTATCCTTCAGGTAATTTCTATGTTTTGACATTTTTTTGGTAGGTTAGAGCATCGTTGTAGTGATCCTAGGTCATTTATGACCTGCTGGCACTAGTAGCTTGGTCGTTTGGTCCTTCGTTCAAAAATTGTGTAGTTTTCTATGGCTTTGAGGCATTATAGTTTGAAAAATTTATTTTTCAAGTAAACATCAAGTAAATGGCCTCAGAACAGAATTCTAACAGTTCCATTAGCTCTAGAATGGAAAAATTATGCTAGAAGCATGGTCGGCTTAAGTACCAAGATTTTTGGTGTGAATTTGCATCAAGTTTTGCAATTTTAGCCTTTAAAATTAGACAATAGTTGACTTTAATCAATATTCTTGGGAAACATACCCAAACGGAAAGTCTGATAGCATGGTGATAATACTCAAACTACCCCTCTACAATTTGAAGAGTAGGCAGTTGTGAGCAATGTAAACCTAACTTTCTAAGAGTCGGAATCATTTCCGCAAGGATTGGTGTGTTTGATTCTAGCCTTGAAGTAATATATTAAACTAGTTAATTGTAATTTCTATAAGAAATCATTTGGGATTGTACTAAATTATCACTAGTTCGCAGATTTAAACAATTACGATGTAATGGAGATATGTCAGGGGTGTGCACAGTTGAATATAAGTCCAACGAATGGGTCTTAATTATTGAAATTCCTGGTCAATCTCTTATGTGTAGGCTAGAAAGTTGGTAAATACAATCACGGTTATGTCAATTGCAACATTTTGATGTAAATTAGTTAGGACTTCAGAAGTAATTTACACAAGAATGCAATGGAACCTATGTAATGAAAGACACCTTTTTTCATCACACTCCTAACTTAGGCTTTTAGCCTCTATTATCTCACTTTCAAGTTCAAGGAGGGAACAGTGTTCCAAAAAGGGTTATTTTTTCAATCATAGGTCAAGGTTTGTATGTGGCTGCCAAAAAAGGTTTTAGGATCAACAGGGACTACTAGGGATATATACGATGCAAAGGGAGGTTATTTAGACAAAGTGGACTTAAAAGAAAATTAAAGAATGCCTAAGGTTATGTTCCTAATTTGGATTTGATAAAGCCAACACTTTAAGACAAACCAGGCAAATTCTAGGTGCCACATGCACATATTTCAAGGAATACCTTTCCTCATTTTGCAAAATGGCTTTCGAATTCAAAGATTAACCATACAATACACATTTGCAACTATCAATCATATCATATCATATCATATCATATCAAGCTCAACACTCATTTAATCAAATCAAGATGCTTCCAATTCATGTATGGATCATTTTTACTTGATATAGACTAATAGGTGAGTCAATACATGCTCCTCATCCATGGCACTATTCGAATCAAAGATATTGATAATCAATAGTCAGATTGCTAAAGTGATTTGAGACACGAGTTTATTGCAGAACACCTTTTCATTCTTGCTCGAGGTTTCGACAAATCACAAGGAATTGAGAATTCAGCAAGCACATAAACTGAAAAGGAAATCACAAACAATTAAAAGTAAAAACTTACTAATTATTACAACCCAAAAGAATATTTACAAACCAATGAAAATAAAAGGGTGTTTAAACTATACTTCACAAACTCTAAAGAATAATAACATCCAAAAGATTAATGCACTCACCACTCTCAAGAGAAAACATTGTCCTCAATGTACAAGAAGAACATAGCAAAATAAGCAAAAAGAGGGGTGAGTTTGAGATTCCCCCTAATCAGTCGGCTGGTGGTGGATGAGAAGCTAAAGGTGAACCAATAGGGGCATCAGTGCTCCGATCATGAGTAGCCTCGGAAGCAAGCATAGGAGCTATACGTGGACATAGGTATAAGTACTTATGACTCCAACTGGGCAATCTTCGTCTCTAAGACATTAGTGGACCCACTTGATCCAATCATCGATCTGTCATAAAGTGAAGCCTGAGTAACTATTACAACAGTAGCGTTCTCAGTCTGTATTAGTTCATCACGCTCCTCCAGCAATATATTAATCCTTAGTCCTTCCTTATCGATCTCCAAGGATGAACAACCTTCTCAATATCAACACCTACATCGGAAGCAGTACCTATAGTAGCCTTGATAAGAGCCTCCATCAAACCCCAAAGAGAACTAGTGTTGGTGGACTTCAACTCGGTCACTTCCACCCTCAAAGCAGCAACATCAGCTTTTGAAGCCATCAAATCAACACTCAATCTACCCTTCTCCTCAAGAGCTACCAACCAGGTGGTGATAGAATCCAACATTGCCCCATGCTCCTCCATAGACACCATGAGCCTATCCAATATGATGTTTTGCTCCTCAATGAGCTTCTGCTACTTCTTCTCTTTCTCCATAATATGAGTTAATGCAGCCGCTATAGCCCTCTTAATCAAAGTCAGATAGAAGTCTCGACCCTCAAAGCCATAGTATCTATAGGCTTGGTCAAATAGGCTAACTAAAATATGATAGCCTGTGCAATTCGAGGTTGAAAAATAGGATCCTCTGATTGTGATGGTGCCAGTGTAGGAGATGATAGGGTCAGTGTAGCACTACGAGGCATATATATAGCATGTGTATGCTCTAATATACTGATCTCCAACTACTCAACATCAATAGAAAGTGAAGTATCAGCCAACACCCTTCTTGCCCTCTCTTCTTCATCCTTCCAAAATTTTCCTTCAATTTGTGAATATTGGTGGAAGCCGATGGGGTGATCTTAACCTTGATATTCTGGATAAAGGGAACACCTGCTCTTCTACACAAAGCCATAATCAATCTAGGGAATGAAATAGATATCTACTAATTCTTAGCCCTCATTAAAATCTCTGAGGTGATAATCAACCAAGATTAAATGACCTCTAATCCATGTGTACCCCACCAAAGTCACTTTGTGGATTCAAAGGATAGACTCATTCTGGACGACATTAGATTGATGTTAGTGAAGCCAAACTAGTAATGATCCGGAATATTTAGTTCATTCTTTTCAATCACGGGCCCTTCCTCAGGCCAGGTGGGGGCAGTATTGCAGATCAGTGGAGCCAACCACCTTTTCAAATAGTCAAGAGTATTTTCACAATTTTGTCAACCAAGTCATGATGTAGTCAGTAAGTGCACCCCAAAATATCATTTATCTCTATCTCACTAGAAGGAAAAGGACAATCCTAAACCTCAATCACGTCGACCAGCTTATGAATAATTTTAACTCGAGTTTTGCTCTTCGGGACAAGCCTAACATAGGCCTTATAGAAAATCTCTAACCCAACTTGGAATGTATGAATCTTGAGGTGTTGTAAGTCATTGAGATCCATGGAAATGTATTATTTCCCACACCTCGAGGGACCTATCAATAACCCTGTTAGTAGATAGTCTCCTCTTCTCAAAAATCATCTTCAAGCTGACTACTTTCAATTATTGAGATGTCGAGGAGCAATTGTTTCCTGAATGACTTGAGAAGTTTGAAGAAGAGGATCTCGAGATGCTTTTGATTGTTCCTCTATGCAGTGATGCTTAGTGGTTGGCTCAGTGGGGGTAGGATCATGGATGAGGTTTTGGATCCCACTTCTTCCCATTCAGAATTCATCTATTCTATATGAAGGGACCCATCTTCTTCATCCTCGGGGCCCTCAACTTTGACACTTTTCTTTTTTCCTTTACCTTACATCTCTATACGCTGGCTTGGCAGGCATTGTTTAGCTTTACTTTTGGCGAAACCCACTTCATGAGCAACTCTAGCCAAATCTTCTCTAAAAATTAGGTGTTTTTGTCTCGGCATAGTTGCAAAACATACAAAAAACATGTGTGAGAATAAAGCACATGAGAACGAATGTAATATATGACAAAAAGAATTTCTCTCAGGCTTTATTCAATTAGCCCACCGTAAAAGTTCAGTGGATCGCCGAATGTGTTCAGTGGCCTAATTGACCATCACCGAAATTCACAGAGTCTAACTGCCAAAAGTGTTATCAACTTCGGCGAACAAATATGAAAATCAACATTTCTCCGAATTACTTCATCAGACTAAATGTCCTTCGCCTAAGTTGACAGAATCTTTTACACCCAAACATTTCGAAAGGATATGCATATGTCCAAATGGCGGTACACCAAGCCAATTCATCGGACTAAATGTCTAACCCTGAATATAACTGGTATACCACTTACCTCAAAATTTCAAATTTGAAGCAATTTATAAACATTATGAGGGTAACCTCATAATGCATGCCACACACATAATCAACATAACATATTATTAAGCCTTACGACTCATAGATTTCATGCACTTAGCACAAATTTAACCTAACGATGACCACCCTTAAGAAAGATGTCACATACTTAATTATTGGGCAAGTTCAAGTTGTTTGGTCGAACATGGCTGCTCAGACTTTACCTAATATCTCAACACATAGACTAACCAATCAAACACCTAACAATCGTAAAATTCAAGCCCACAAATTCACATTTATCACACATGTCCCATGTTTCGACAATGACAATATCAAGCTGACTCGGATTGTTTATGGTCATAAAATAGGTATCAATAATAACAATTACACGTAGGACACAATAGCCCAACAATGTCACGACCCAACTCAGGGGTCGTGATTGGCGCCGATTGGGCACCCAAACAACACCAAACCGGATTTCCAACTATATTAGCTAAGGAATTTATAGAAATTTCGGTAGAGTTTCCTCTGTTTTACTAACTACCCAAACCTGCAAACAGCAATCCCAGCATACCACAAGCATTTACACACACACACACACATATATATGTGGGCCGACAAGGTCACCGTTGCAGTAGAACTGCCCAACAAAAGTGACATACATACATAATCATATCCCATGCGATATCCCACACCCATATGTATCCACAGACCTCTATATATACGGACCAAATCATAGGACGGGACAGGGCCCTATCATACCTTCGAATATACATAAATGCAAAATACATAAAATAAGTGTACGTGTATATACCAAAAGATCTACTCCTAAGGCAAAAGAAGCACTTCAACGGTGGAAAGAGATCCTAAGAAGATGGCTCTCTAACCTGCACGTCGGTACCTGCGGCATGAATGCAGTCCCCGAGGGAAGGGGGTTAGTACGAAATACGTACCGAATATGTAAAGCAGAAAGTACGAAATATAAATGAGAGAAGTAATCCAAATAAGAAATATATGAATCAAACCTGTATGCAAACATCAAAATAATTCTTTACTTAAAATAGCAAAATCATGCATATCGGACGGGAACGATGGCGACCTCCAAACTCGCGCCATACCACAGCATAACACCAGAAGTTTCAAATCTCCAAACTCTCCAACACAAGTCCCAATTGTAGTATAGGTGAGCCGAGGCAACGGTGCCACGCACTCACATCATAGGATAGGTGAGCCTAGGCGAAGGGGCCAAACACTCACGTATCATAATCTGTAAGGTCATCATGCCTGTTATGTAAGTGAGCCGAGGCGACGGTGCCACACACTCATGTGAGCCGGGGCGAAGGGGCCCAGCACTCACACGACATGATGCCATCCCAAGCCCAGCTCCTTATGTCTCCAACTAAGCAAAGCCAGCCCATGGGAAAACTGACCCGCCGTATCCAACCTACTTCGGAATATATATACATACATACATATAATTGTATATGCACATGATAATAATCGGCTCGGGAACCGGTGAGCAAGACTAAAATGGCACGAACAGAGTCGTGAGAATCACATGCGTAAAAACTAGTTCCAAAAACTTAGTAATATGCAAAATGTCTTTTTTTTTTTGAAATCAAGTTATTCATTTATGAATTTTGTCAAAGTTGCTCAAATTTGCACATAAAGGTGATTTCAAAGGGACTTACTTAATTTCAATCATACACACTACTAGAATATGCTTCAAAACAATTTTTAAAGTGATCTCGGAACAATTAAATCCATAGTTTTCCAATCTATTCAACTTTCGGTCAAACGAACGCCA
>JAABOM020060875.1:0-11490 GCA_011800125.2 Solanum clarkiae
GTTAATGGGCTATACGTGTGTCTAGCGCTTAAGAGGGTCGAGTGTATACATGTTTTGTGTCGAAATGAGGAGATTACATGGGAGGCAGAGTTGGATATGATGAAGCAGTACCCCCATCTTTTCCAATCTACTCAATCCTAAGGTATTAGGTCCTTTTCCTTCTCGTTAGTCCCAATTCTTTCCTTCTTGGGTCTCATGGTATTACATGCGTACATGTGCATTAGAATTTTTTTTTTATGATGTTTTGAATGAATTTATTTTGACATGAGATTTAATGGCTTTGTGATTTCCAATGATGAATTATGCATAATATCTTGTGTTTGAAAGTTGCATGTTCCCACCCAAGCCTTTCAAGCCTTATTCTTGCATATTCGGGGATTGAATGTTCCCAAGGGGAGATGATGTAAGGACTCGGATTTTCAAGATTATTTATGTTGTTTAAGGCCGTCATGGGCCCCCTACGTCAAGCCAAGTTCAAAGGATTTTTCGTTGGCTAAGTTCAACACAAGTACCGGTAGAAGGGTCAATTTTATAGTAGCATAACTCTTAGCACATTTGGAACTGGGTGGCCTACGATATGCCAAATGAAATCCCTTTGCGTTAGTTTCGCAATGCACTTGGTTTCACCTCATTCCGAAGTCGGATAAAGGAGTTATAATCATTTTCGTGAGGCCCTTCCTTGCAGTGTTGTCACACAAACTGTTTGATGGCTAGTGTGGCCTTTGACGGGCCGTTTGGGGAAGCTGGGGTTGGAAAAGGCCATTTTTGGCACTGAGAAGGTGGCACGACCAGTGGTACGGGTTGTGAGGCTTACCATTGGTCGTGAGTAGGGGCGTGAAGGTGTAAGGGAGGCTTGGCAGGCGTGGAGGTAAGGTTGAGGCCAAGGCATGGACTACGACCACCCATACGGGTCATGGCAGGTGGCACGGGTTGTGGCCCTTGGCATGGAGCCTGGGAAATATTTTCCAACACTAAGAATGGTGCCACGATTCTCCACATAGACCGTGAGCTCCACACGAACTATGCAGGCCTCCGTGGTCGCGACGAGACGTCTTTTTCCAATCGATTTCCAACTTCAACTTTTAGATCAAGTACCTTGTCACGGGCACTCCACACGACCCGTGGAAACTTCCATGGTGCACCACTTTGCCATATTTCCCATCCCATCACTAATGACATTTTCATAAATTTTAATTATTCTAATGACTTTTTTTTTGACTTCCTTTGCTATCTTAACCTTCCTAAAAGACCTAAACAATATTCCTAAGGATCAAACTCACTACTCTCATCTCAAATACACCCTCAATTCTCTCAAGAGCCTCCACCAAGACCCCAATCCCAATTTCAAGGAAACTCAAGAATAAGTTTAGATTCCAAGACCCACTTCCAAGCTTCCATTCTTTCTCAACTCAATTTCAAGGAACTTAAAGTCTAAGGTAAAGGAGACCCAAAATTATTTTTAGCAATCTCATGGATTTCCAGTTACTTTGAATTCGGGGTTTTGAAGATTATGAATCCTATAATTCTAATTATGCATGGGTAGTATTTATTTGATGATTTTAATGTGATTTAAAATATTACACGAGGATCTTCTTTGGGGTTTTTGGAATTTCAAGTATGATTGTCCCCTTTAAGACTTCTAAATGCATACTATGAATTTAAATGTGTATTTAATTATTTTTTTGATTGAATTTCATATTATATTGTTGATTTTAGATTGAATCCTAATTACTCATGTCACTCTCTCATTATTCATAGCATATGCATTCATGTACATGGACTATTATGGGAATTATGTTATGGGTTAAGCCCAATTATATTATATGGTATGATTTTGATAAAATTTTGGTTATGAAAATATTATGATCACATATATATCTTTGATTTTGGCTCTTTGAGCATTTTGGGTGCTTGCACCATTTTGTATATGAATGGGCTATTTCTATGCATGAGTATAAGGACTATAAAATTATGTTTTGACCTTTGAGCCTAAGAATGCATTGAGATGGTTTCAAAAATGATTTACGTCGGTTGTAAGTATGTGTATATATATATATATATATGTTATATATATGTATACAAATATTTATTCTTGTGGGATAATGACTTACCACTTATGGATTGGAGGTGTTAGGGCTATCCCCAAGGGCCCTCTCCCTTTCCTTGGACTATGTGCCTAGCATAGGTTTTCGGTCCAAAGAGGGAGTTGTCCCGTAAGGAGAAGGAATGGTTTGAATTGTAATTTGTGAAAATCCTATCTGAAGAGGGAGTTGTCTCGTAAGGAATGATACTTCATACGAAGAGGGAATTGTCCCGTAAGGTGAAGTATGGTCTATCCTTGACAAGTAGATCACCTCTTACCGATGAGGGGATTTCATCGGATTCCAAGTAATAGCCCGCTTGGTCTTACTTATGTCGGTTGATCCCTAATATATATATATAAATGAGTGCATCACTTGCATTTCATGCTTCATGGCTTTCATAGATCTCGTTATATTACATGCTTTGATATTTAACTCTTTGGATATTATGTGCCTTGTCATTTAACATTGATATGCAGGTTTTGGTAAGTTACATGCATCGCACCCCGCATACTTAGTACATTCAAACATACTAACACATACTCTTGCCTACATGATTTTACCATGTAGGGACCGAGGACTTTGACCATCCACCATTCGACGTTTAGCTCCAATTCTGAATTTACTTGCAGTGGTGAGTCCTATCTTTCAAGGACACACCACTATCTATCTACCTATGTCACTTACTTTTCCTTATGTATTTGAGGGTGAGCTCGAGGTATGTCTTGGCCCCTGACCCATCTATCTAGAGGCATTGTTGGACACCTTGTAAACCTCTTCACGTTATATGTTATGTGTTACGGTTAAGTCTATGTTATGTATGTGGTTATCTTTAAGTACCGATATGTGACTTGCTCTCATGTTGATGGAAAGATCCTAAGACCCGAATTGCCTGCATAGCGTGAGTCCTACGTACCCGCCCCTTAGTATTTTTGTGCTATGTGTTATGTGAACTCATATTGATCCTTTTCCCATGACGCCCCATAGCGTCAGTCCTACTTTTCCATCCCTTAGAACTATGTGTTGATTGTTGACTATGCTTTCGAACCAATGATGCGAGTTTTGGTTCTTGAGGCTTGTTTGAGGACTCTCGGATTCCCATACTTCGTGTCACATCTAGGTCCTAGGTCCGGATCGTGACATATTCCCACCCTCTAACGAAAGCATCTAGTGCTATGAATGTATACAAAAAAATGACCTTCTTCTGTTTTCCTCAAATCCACAATTGTCCCTGGATGTGTTTTCTCCAATATATATAAATATATGGGCAAGTTTCATAAGAAATAGATGGCTCCCCTCGCAGGATGTTAAATTCCTTTTGCTTACCCCTTCAAGATTGCAAATAGCTCAATGTCATTCCATGTTCTCTTTTCATGTCTGCTTTAACATCACTTGGTGTATAATTGATCTTTAGATCATTGCATTTGTTCAGCAACATTGCACCAACGACATTACTGTTACACTGCTGCTTTGTAACAAGCCTAAACTTCACTGGACATGTATGGTTATCACAAAACTTATGAACCTTGAATAATCCTGAATTTTCCAAACATGAAGATTTAAATAGTCATGGACATTTGTCTGTTGGACACTTTAAATGATAACTGCAAAACAACAACTTAGATTATTACTGAAATAATCTTGCGAACTATTTTATTTGTAAATATTTCATACCATGTAGAAGTCGATCTTGTAGTGGTGAATTGAAACCCCCTCATGAATGCATACCTCCTCATTACGTGCACTATAGTGTTCCACAACATCATGTTGATTGTTTTGGATTATCTCTATTTGTTCGACTTCTTCATTAGTAAGTGTTTCTACAGCAAAAAATAATTTGGTATTCTAAATGGTGTAACACCGCATTTCTTGGTCCACAACCCCTTCGTTCAATATTGATTCCATTGCTTTGTCAATGCACATCATACACAATAGATATCTAGAGAAGAAATCACTGTTACACCTTTTTTGATCCAAAAATGCTTGAACTCCCATGTTATTATGAATTTGCATGGTTGTGATGCATTACTAATTTTATACATAAGCATCATCTCATAAATGCTAGTATCAAAATCAATTTGCTAAGAAATGGTGTTAACCAACCCATTGAACCCACTTGTTGTATCTTAAATGGCACCTTCCACTTTGTAATCCACATAACTGCCTGTGGTTGGTTACAACAGTTATCAAACTCTTTAATTCTTTATAAGTCTAACACAATAAATAGTACCATAGCATACACCAAAGTGCCACCAAAACAAACTTACCATACACAACATGCAACTTCAACAGTTATACCATACCACCAATTTCAATACGAAACTATCACCAACTATCCGATAGGAAACAAATCATTACCAATCTTTATCTTTTCCGAACATTGCACCAAACAAATCATTCAAATATTTCAACTTTCCAAACATAAATGCTTAAAAGTATATTTATTACACACACACACACACACATATGGTACACCAACTATACCATCATTAATACCAAAAGATATATCAAAATAAAATATTTGTCATTAAGTATTCAAATAGCGAACTCTGCCACCAAAATTTCAATAAATTAATCCAACGTTCCAATTTACAAGGTAAAGTAAATTACTACACACTATAACCAAATTTTGTACCATTTCTTTACAAATAATATACACGCTACACATACCAACTTCACACATTCTTCCAGATCACCAATTTTAATATCAAACAATCATCATCAACCTCAGAGAATACATATTGTTACCAAACATTATTACATCCCTCCTAATAACATAATCAAAATATTTTAATATTGAAACTTATTTGTATAGAATTAAAGTTCTTACAAATATATATTGTTTTCAAACTTAGTCAACAAAATTACCAAATGTTTGACCAAATTTTATATATATACATATTGCTGAGAGTATTACCAGTTAACACATCAAAATTCCTCCCATCAAATCAACCAACACAACTCCACTATATATATCCATAAGAAAATTAACAACCAACATAACGACTAGCACAACCACCAACAATACATACTCAACCTTCCCACTAAGTTTCTATTTTACTTTCATTTATTGCCTGTCCTTCTCACCTTAACTTTTATCTATGAACATATTACCTTCCTTCATCTTTTTGTAACTACCAAAAGCATTAATTGCTTACTCCTATAATAAAATCTACACTACATCTGCAAATCCAGCAATACTCAAACATGATTCTTACAGTTTATTTACCATCCCAACACATTTACTTCTCTCAAAAGTAAAAAAAAGAAAAACACATCTGTTATCAAATAAATATGAACAAATCTGTACTATCTCATTTTCCTCTATGGTGAATTAAAATGGAGACATTTTTCATATCTATACCTAACATGAAACCAACTCAAATATAACCTCTCCAATATAGTGTTTTTTTCGAGTATTTTTTGGTTTTCACTCTACACTTTTGGGTGAAGATGAGTTCTAAACTTGTGAGAAAAATTCTAGAGAAGCCTCAACTTATTTTTGGTTTACACATTTATGAGAAGCATTAAATGAACTAGAAAATAATAACATAACTTATGTAATTGGATTTTGCTTTGGTATCTGGTCTTCCTTCAACCTTATTGGTTGTCTTACTTGGAGAAAGATTTGTTTGGTTTATGATGCACATGTATTTTCAAGACCAATCATTACCCTGTTTTAATATTAGACACATATAAAGTACGTTTCACAATAAATGTAGTCGTTGGTTTGTTGCATCTTTATCTAATTTTTCCCCTTTTCTTATGAAAAATGTCATTTTTCATAGTTATTGTATTTATTGCAAAAGTTAATTTGTAGTCCTTTTTTTCTTTGTTTTCACCATTTTTTTTATATATTTTGACTTGCTTTGTACACTTTTGAAAAGTAAACATAGACATTTGCTTGTAAATAATTTTTGTGGACATTAACCTGTAATATACATTCTTAAAATGAATAGGGAAGTTTTTTGCCAAAAAAAAAATAGGCCCGTAGGATCTATTAATATAATTCAAAAATTGAACCACTCATTGAGTCCCTATAGCTCAAAGAGCATATACTCAAAATATGAGCATAATTAGAGTACAAATAACGCTCATAATCAGCCTATCAATTTAATGTTAAAGAACACTAATTTAGAGAATTTAACAAAGGAATTCATGAAAACTTACAAAGATAATGGAAGACTATTAATACCCAACATATTCTAAGCAATACCCAATTCTATTGAAATTGTTCAAGATCGAGCTCTCTAACTCACTTTTTCAATTTATGAAAAATGAAGATGATAGAAATATATCATCAATGTTGACCACTTAAACAGTCTGGTCAAAGGTAGCCAACTACCATTAAAGTGGTACCAAGACCACTTAAGTGTTCAGGAAATAGGTGCCATACTACCTCTGAAGCAGTTCAGAGGCTGCTAAAGTGGTCGCACCAGCTAAGCCAAAAACTAGTCAAAGCTTCGATATTTGTTTGGATACTTGAGATTCATCTAGGACTAGGTGGATACAAATAAACAACGCTACTGTGTCATATTTGACATTGTGAGCTCAAATGAGATGTCAAAATTTTTATTGAAGGTTATTTGTATTAAAAATGGATCCCACACCTAAGGCTCCATATAGCCATAAGTCATAAGATTTCTCAAAATGAGTTTGCAAGCCTCAGAATTAAAATCAATGATCCTTCTAAACCAAACTTGACATTTTAGAGTTAATGGAACTATCAAAATGGCAATCTAAGATTGCTTACCCAAAGTTTTGACCGAAGTCAACCATTTAGACTTTAAAAATGTAATGATCTAACCTAGGGGCGTAGTCGTCACACGGTGAATAAGACACCAAAAGCACCTTATCCAAGTCATCTAATCATCTTAAGCATTCATGGGCATTAAACTGAAACTTTTGTCGAAAACATAAAGGGAGGATACTATGAGCCATTTTTATGAAATGAAGCAACATTAAAAAATAGTGAAAATGGATATCATTATCTTTTCCGAAAGCATAGCACTAATACATAACAAACAGAATCGGCACGATCGGTTTCTATCAAATAGAAATAGATCCATAACTAGTCAACATAGAATATAATAGCCTTAGAACGGTCAAAAATACATCATCTAAAATAAAAATACATAACAAAATGAAAACTGGGGGAGCTCCAAACTAAGGGCTCACCAAAATAACAACCTAGTCTTGAACGTCAACTACTAACCTCGAGCTGGTGGAGGAGTACATGTCCCTACATGGTTAAATAGTGCAGGCAAAATATGTGTTAGTCCTTTTGGAATGTACTTAGTGTGTGAGATGCAATGCACGGATGAAATTGTAATGCCATCATAATAAAACATCCCCATATGGGTGTAGATAAGATAATGGACTCGTGAAATGAGTTTGAACATGCACAAGGAATATGACTCAGATCAATATGAGACAATGCATAAGAAAACACATAAAGTGAAAACATATCATAAGGTCATAAAACTTGCGGGAATGGACCATATCCAATTATAAGATCATGTGAGCTACTACATGGAATCCAATGAGCTCCTTCCATTGGGAAAAGGCCAATACACTCCTTCCGTTGGGAAAAGGAGAATCTACTTGCCAAGGTAGATATCCAAAACTTAGTAACTTTGCAATTGCATCTTTCATAACTTTGGACCTACGTGGATCCACTAGGCTAGCCTATAAGGCTCTTATGGTAGCACGTAGTTAGGGCCATTGAGATTTATCTTCAAGATATCATGCCTCAACTACCAGAATGAGTCCCAATCTCTAGTCCTACCGATGCTAAATCATCCCACAGAACCTTTGAAACATACTCTTAGAGTCATAAGTAGTAATCATAGGAGTAGCTCGAACTTAAAATTTTTTCTTAAACATCTTTTAGGGCAATTAACATTATACAGATATATTTGGTAACTTAGCTTTGAAGCTCTTCATAAATGCCTTAATCATAATCATAAATTATTGAAATTTTCATGGAAAATAAGGTGGGCTTAGTTATTAGCATGGAACAATCATACACCTCATAAGTCTTAAGAAATTTCTTTTAAAAGGAATATCATCAAAATCACCCAGTCTTGATCATATCGATAATCATCGTGTAATCAATAACATACTTCATATATGGGTATATTTACTTGGCAAAATAGTTGCTAAACTTCATAAGTATCTTATAATAATATAAAGATCATGAAATTATCATAATCATGCACAATGAATGGAAGAAGTTAAAGAAAAGGTAAAAATACTTAATAGAAAACTTTATGGGGTGAAAGAATACCCATAAATCAACTCACGTTGTCACGACCCAAGCCTAAGGCCTAGATATGACACGGCGAATGAGAAGTCCGAAGATGTCCCAAACAAGCCTCTTAGCATATCATATACACATTCTTAGTTGCGGAAACAGAATAAGACAATAACAAGAGCCAAATATTTATAAAGGGAAGTGGGACTAAGGGAAGTCTTTATAATCATAAAACATAATAAGAATCGAGCTCATATGCATATACAAATGTAGTATCCAACAATACTTCTACTTTTAGAATGGAGCGGGGGCCAAAACACTTCCCGGACTCACCCTCATGGTAATAAGTATCCAACATAAGGAACAAGTCTCAACATAGATTGAATAGAGTAGATATTATCCTCGGAGTTAAGGACTCAGCAAAAGCTTTCTTCAAGAACCGCAATAGTCACGTGGAAGAGGATGATCAATAGGAGCTCTGGTCCCGACATGGTAATATCATGTAGATATAGAGTATGCGTTAGTACTTGAAATGTACTAAGTATTCGGGGTGCAATGCAACAAAGATATAATCCATAATATTCAAAATGCATACATATAGACAATAGACATAATCTCAATATGACATCTGTTGACATCCCGAAGACGCAATGTCGTGAAAACTAGATAAAAAAATCATCTAAACAAAAGAATTAAAAATAAAAATAATTTAATTTAGGAAACACCACCTAATTTTAAGGATAATTAGGAAACCAATTAATTATTTACAAAAATAGTCCGTGAACCAAAAACTTCCAGGTAAGGGTTCAAGTTACTCCTAACGGAAGGTATTAGCACCCTTCAGAATCCACAACTGTAGGTCCCGACTCAATTCATTTTTTACAAATTGAGGAGGAGATATATAATATAACATAAATACGATAATTATGAAATAAACACATAAAAATAACATACACAATAATGAAAAAAATAAAGAATAAACTAAAATTGTTGCTTCTTCTTATGGGGAGGCCTCGAAATCCAACTGATAGATTTGTCCTTAGCCAATTTTAACAAATAACGTGTACATGAACTTAAACTAAAATTTTTAATTTTAAAATATAACAAATATGAATTTAAACTAAAAATTTTTCGTCTTTTTGAATTGAGACGCCTCGAAATCCGACGGATAGATTTTTCGACGGCCAAGTTTAACAACTAATATACAATATCTACTCAATATCAAACTCACAAAATAATTAAGATCGATAAGTAATCCACAATAATTCTAACAATAGTCTTGAAAAGATTTCAAGTTGAAAGTAATTTACGATGCACAAATCACCTGAATACTCAACAGCTACACCAGTTCTTCAGTCCAACCAAAGTAATAATATTAAAAATAAATCAACAATAAGGAAAATAAAATGATCATTGGAATAGTAATAATTTCTGCTAAGTGACATTTGCTCAAAATATTTCTTCCAAATAAACTTTGAAATAAATAAATAAATAAAAGAATCATGAAAATATACAGACATAAAATAATGCCTAAAAAGATATAAAAAAATCATCAGAATGGAAAAATACAAATACAATCAATAAAATATTAAAGTAACCATAATGACCAGTTAAAACACTGAATAACATAATCAAATAAATTAACAAACAATGGTTGAAATGAAAAGAACATACCTATAGACGAATGGTGACTTTTTTTTGCCAGAGTTGACTGAGAAGCTAATGAATTTCACCAAAGAACCTTAGTTCGATCAGATCTCGCTGGAGTTGTTGTTTTGCTGAGGTTTTGCCTAGAATAGGGGCCATTTGGTGAAGATTTGGTTCGAGATTCATTGGGGTTTTAGGTGAGTTTGGGACTAATTTTCTGATGGGGTTTTTGCTACTATTTGGGTGTGATTTTGGTGTGTTTAAAGGTGGTTTCAAGGCCGGTTTTGGTGGTTGATTTTGGGAGATTTTGGACTGATTTGGCGATGGAAAATGGGGACTGAAATAGGGGTCAAAATGGGGCTGATTTGTGCTATGTTTTGGGGGTTTTTTGGGTGAGTCTTGGACTGATTTTGGTTGCTACTTGTGGCTGGGTTTTGGAGGCATTTTGGGTGCATTTTTTGGAGGCTGTTGCGGTGGTTTTGGGGTAGTTTTTGGAGGAGATTTGGTTGCTAGAAATGGAGATTTTGGGAGTTGTTTTAATAAGGTTTTTGGGTGTCATTTTTGTGGAGAAATGGTAGTGTTTGTGGGTAAAAATGGGTGATGCTTTAGGATGAGTTTTATGGTGGAGCGAGGAAGAAGAGGGTCGGGGTTTTTGGGTTTGTTGTTTTCCGACGAACAGAGGGGCCGTCGATAGTGATTTTTTCGGCAAAGATAGGGGTTGATAGTAGTGTAAGATGAAGGAGAAGGGGGTTGTTTAGTTGTACTGGAGCTGTCCGAAAATGGAGAAAGGGAGAAGGAGTTTTTAGATTCCTTCTGGTGGCTAGCTAGGTGAAGAGGAGGATGGAGATTTTCCGGCGAGGTGAGGGAAAGAAGGAGAGGGGCTGTCAGAGCGCCAGTGAACTCTTCGCTGGAGA
Source organism: Solanum clarkiae (assembly GCA_011800125.2). Taxonomy (NCBI): domain Eukaryota; kingdom Viridiplantae; phylum Streptophyta; class Magnoliopsida; order Solanales; family Solanaceae; genus Solanum; species Solanum clarkiae. The sequence goes on from JAABOM020060875.1 coordinate 10,899, forward strand.
ATAAGGTGAATAGTGAAACCCCCAAAAAATCTAAAATTATTAAATTCTAATCTATATATTATTCATCCACACCTAATTATATACATATTTCATGTCAAAACCTAATGGATTAGAGAAATACGTGCCCAAATTATGGACCAATAAAATATACACACATAATTATATCTAAACAAGAAAAAAATAAATTATTACACTATGTTAATATTTAAAATTAAACTAATTAAAATTCTAATATTATAAGAATAAAATCAATTATCGAAAATAATCTAAAATTACCCAAAAATAATTTTAAAATATCAACATAAAAAATAAGAATTTTTTGAAGTGTTGGGCCAAAATTGGGTGTCAACAGCTGTCCCTTTCTTTGGATATGGTCGATGCAAGAGATCATGAACAAAGAAACTTGACAAACTCAATTTTGGCCAAACATATGACCTTCAATATGATCTATCTTGACTGCGGTAGAAGTTGTTCCTTAATTTCAAAAGTTCCACATTATTGCAACTTGATTGACTTTGTCACGACCCAAACCCCGGGCCATGACTAGTGCCGATTAGGCACTTAGACGACTATTAAATCCCAATACAACATA
>JAABOM020060876.1:0-11489 GCA_011800125.2 Solanum clarkiae
GTATAAGGTGCATATACATATATAGATAATGCACCATCCACTTGGACCAATCATAATAATACATGTACATTTGACCCTACATAAAATTTAAGCTCAAGGACAATGCTTCAAGAAAATTCCACACTTGGTCCCAAACTTTATAAAATTGATCCAATTAAGGACGTTTGGGGTTTACATTAAATTATGGATCCTAACAATAGGCCTACCACCTCCCGAGCAAAGTGATCGTGGTATAAACCCCTCAACAAGGTTACCTAGGCCTGTAACCCCTAGAGTGAGGCTTGGTCAATTCCCAACACTATAGAGATAATATCATATAAATACATTTCTTTCATCATCATAAAGTCATTCAACTCATAAGATATACATTAGGCCTTCAATTCTTCAAGAAATCATAACCAGATATTTTATCAAACATTTGGCGGGTGTGTAGTGCTAGTGTAAAACCATGCAATTCAAGAGTGGATTCATGCAAGAAAATTCAATGTAAAACCATCAACAGATACTTGGTAACAACCTCAAGAAATATACATCAAAATCTTTTATCAAATCTCGCAATAGATCTTAGATTCATGGCTCAGAACATGCTAAAACAGTCACAATTTCATAAAACTCCAACATAGCGTATAGTGAAAATAGATAAGACCTATGAGTAAATAAACTTTAAATCATGCAATTTTAGGTAAAAGAAAGCTTGAGTATCATTATTGAAAGGGACCCATGAAAGAGGCCTATATATCTTGACTTTGGAGAATCCTTGAAGAAGATTTGAGATGGAGACTTGAAGCTTGAACGAGAACCTTAAGCTCTGGATGAGTTTTGAGACTTGAAATTTGGAGATGAAATATTGTCTAAGTGTTTGAGAGAGTATTTGGGAATATATTGAATGATATGAGGGTGAAATAAAGCTAAGTATAGACATTTTCATGCATGAAAAACTTAGGCGCAAGACCCCAAGGCCTTGGACCGGACAAGAAAAATAGTACATAAAATACACTGTAGCGTGCCCTTGGCACGTCGCGCTAGGGGCGCAGATCGTCACTAGAAATTGCATTTTTGTGATTTTTAAATTTTGATAGGGTTGCTCTTATATCGGGGTTAGACCTATTTTCCATTCAATTTAACTTCCTGAACAAGAATATGAAGTCATATTTTTGATATCATAAATAAATTTTGAGATATATTAAAATTATGATTCTGGGCACTTCCAAGGCACATTTTCGAGCACTTTTTGGTGTCTTTTCATTATTAAACTCTCAAATTTGATGGTATCTATATACATGCCTTCTACCTCCATGCGATATTGCTATGCCACGCAAACCATGAAAGTAATTCCATCTCCTATGATTGATACCATCACGTATATTATACTTTGATAGGATCAAACAGGTTCATTAAAACATTGGCTCTTTCTTCTTGATACCATCAGAGTATATATACTCTCATGCTATCAAACGCATGAGAATAGTCAAAAATATGGTGTATGAAAATAAGTGGATAACCATTTGTAAATAGTTTTCCACAAGTGTTATTGTTTTTTCTTTTTTCTTAATTGAGAAAAAGGGTTTGATATATCTTTAACTTTTGAATTTATAGTTGATTACCTTCATCTTTTAAAAGTTGTTCTGTTTAACATTATAAAGATAGTCTAGACATACTCTTATATTTGGATCATTTGTACAATAATAAGGATATATGTGAGCCACTTTTATAATGTGGTATAGAGGTGTACATGGACCAAGATGGTTTGATTTTTTAATACCACATCAAATCATTTATGTCAAAGTTTTAAATCTATAAAACAAATCAAACTAATAAAACTCGAGTGTTTTTCGAATATTTTTAGGTTTCTCAGTTTTTTGAATTTTTTAATCTATCGTTGCCGTTCCATGAGACTTTTGGTGAGCACAAAACGGCTTTTTGGATCTTCTGTAGTCTCCTTCTGTCTAGTTGGTTGTCTTTATATTAGGCACTTGCCTATGTATATAGTTTTGGTTTGTCTTTGTATTTGTACTATTCGAGGTCTATATGTATTTATTTTAATCTATAATAGCTCTGTATAATTGACTTCTAGGTTTTAGAATAGGCTATCTTTGGCTTGTATTGTTGTTGCAAGCAATAGCCATACATAAGTTGCTAGACGGTCACGTTGGCTTGTTTGTAGACGGGATAAAACAGGCGTGATCATGACCTGCAGTGTCGGGTCCTGACAAGTTGGTATTAGAAAAAATTAAAGTATTTATATGAAAATATAGTTAATTCGTACTTTGAATATTTTTTTGGTCCTACCAAAATACAAATATTTGATTAATTTTTTATATTAACTTACAGCGGTTAGAAAGAGCTCCTGATCAGTTGTCCCTTTTGAAAACATGACTGGTGACTCGAGATTTTCCGGCGACCCACGTATTTTCGGAGACCACTTTCGCCTTCTCCGACTAAATCAAAATGTTTCATTGAAAGGAGAAAACCCTCCTCCTCCTCCTTCTTCTTCTTCAGTGAGTAGTTTCTCAAGAACTCTCTCACTTTCCTTCTATGACGAGTTTTTCATTCATTCCTTCTATTTTGTTCTAATGAGAAAAAAAATTTTGCGAGAAAATTTCTTGGTTTTTGAGTCGACCAGTTTGTAAAATGGGTTAGAAGTTTGAGATCAGCTCCTCCGGCTAGAAAAAGTTGAGGAAGTTCATAGATTCAAAAAGCAAAAAAGCAAATTTTGATGACTGGTTGTTCAGCCAAAATCCTCCAAATAAGATCTGTTAAGATTTGTCGACGATGACTTCCAATAGATTCTAACAACGTCAAGAAAATCCGATGAGCTACATTATTTTTTGATGATGTCCAGTCATCTTTGCAACTACAAGGGTTTTCAGGCCACATCATTATTTTAGATTCCGATCAGATATTCTACTTAGAAGTTTGAGTTGTGAATTTTTCGACGAGAAACAAATTTTGGTGACATCTATATTTTAATTTCTAGTATTTTTCGGCGACACTCAAAAACTTTTCGATCAGAATTCCAGGTGATATCTTCTAAATTCCTTTCTTTATTCCTTTCTATTTAATATTGTAATCAATTTTCTTTACTTACCTTTTATTTCTTCCCTTTTACATAGTGTATTGTGATTTCTTGCCTATTTTATTGTCTTTTACCACTTATTTCTAGATTTATCATACATCTCTATATTTACCATTTTTTATGTTATGTGAGCTTACATATCATATTATGTTACCTTTTACTATGGATTTCTATAGTTTGCAATCCCGTTTATTCGTTTTGATGTTTGAACTGATTGTTTGATTATTGTATAATATATTTTGTATTTTACTGTTCTATATTATTGTGTGGTATAGTTTTTCGTAGATTGTATCTTCTCGATCAGTGGGTTATTAATTAGTCCTTAGTTTTAGTGGCATTGGGATCTGATGATGGAATAGGGTCATGTCGTCGGTTGGGGTCGGAGGCTAGGGGAAGAGGCTTACTTAAGTTAAGGGTAAGGTCGAGGAATATAGAATCACTTATAGCGAAGTCCATAGACATAGTGAAGTGTCTTAAGAGGAGACAAATTAACATAGCATGTGTTCAAGAGACCAGATAATAAGGTACCAAAGCTCGGACTGTAAATGGGTTTAAATTATGATATTCAAATGGTTCTAGGAATAGAAATGAAATAGGTATCCTAGTAGATGAGGACCTTAGGGAGTATGTGGTTGAGGTCAGGAGAATTAATGATAAGATGATTTCTATTAAACTCGTGGTCAATAGTCATGTAGTTAGTGCTGATGCGCCTCAAGTGGACCTAGATGAAGAAGTCAAAAAGCTCTTTTGGGAAGATTCTGATGAGGCTGTGAGAGGTATTCTAGATACAAAAAATCTTCATCGGGAAAGATTTTGATGGGCATATCGGTGTAACTTATAGCGAGTTTGAAGATGTTCACGGAGGGTTTCATTTTGGGAGAGGAATGGAGATAGGACATCTTTCTTGAATTTGCCAAAGCCTTTGAGTTAGTTATTGCTAACTCATATTTCCCGAAAAGGAAAAATCACTTGATTACCTTTTGTAGTACGATAGCTAAGACTCAAATTGATTACTTATTTCTTCAGTAGGGTGATAGAAGCCTTTGAAAGAACTGCAATTTTATTTCGAGTGAAAAAAGTTTCCATTCCATATAGGCTTCTAGTGATGGATTTAGAGATTAAGAGAGAGAAGATGAAAAAGGTTATTTATGCCCATTCGAAGATTAGATGGGAATGCTTGACTCCTGCACTTTTTCGAGAGATGGGAGAAATCTTATATATAAGATCATGATTGGATCCACATGTGTTTGGTAAAGAGAATAATTTTATCCTTTAATAATAATAGAAAATGGACAGTGTTCAATTGGAACATTCAAATGTGACTAAATTGGTCCTAGTTACTCTTCGGGGTGGAGTGGAAGAAAGGGGGATTCTCGAACACGAAAAATGACCCAATGAATTCTAGTTTAGGGGCTTGGAGTAGTAGTGTAGATATGAACACTATATAGGACTGTACAACTGGCTACATAAGAAAAGTAGCTACCAAGGTTCTAGGGGTTTCGAGAGGGATCTTTAGTAGATATCAAGGTGATTAGTGGTGGAATGGAGAAGTTCAAAGAAAAGTGAAAGCTGAGAAGATTGCTTATACAAGTGGCTGGAGTGTAGGATGCGTATGAAAAGCAAAGGCTTAAGGATATCTATAAGATGGTGAAAACAGGAGCAAAGATGGTGGTGACAAGTGGAAAGATAATAACATTTGAGCGCCTGTATATGGAGCTAAATAATAAAAGGGGGGGGGACAAGAGATTGTATAGGCTTACAGAAGAGAAAGAGAGAGAGAAAGAGAGAGAAAACTTCATGACTTGGACCAAGTGAAGTGCGTCAAGGATGAGGAGGGTGAGGTGTTGGCGGATGATACTTCCATTAAGCTAAGGTAACAAGTTTACTTTCATAAACTCTTAAATGAAAAAGGAGATAGAGATATTGAGCTAGGTGAGTTGGCACACTCCGAGAGTCATCGAGTTTTTGATTATTATAGGCGTCTCAGAGTTGAGAAGGTTAGACGTGCAATTAGTAGGATAAAGAGAGGGATGACGATCAGAACTAATGAGATTTCGATGGATTTTTGGAAGAGTATGGTCAAGAATGGTATAGAGTGGTTGACTAGACTATTCAAAAATATTACGAAGAATGCTAAGATTCACGATGAATGGAGGAGGAGTACAATGATTCCATTGTACAAGAACAAGGATGATATTCAAAACTGTAACAATTACAGAGGAATCAAGTTGTTAAGCCATACTATGAAGGTCTGGGAGAGAGTGGTGGAAATGGGGGTAAGAAAAGGAGTATCTATTTCAGAGAATTAGTTAGGATTCATGCCGGAGCAGTTGACTACTGAAGTAATTCATCTTGTTTGGAGACTGGTGAAGAAATATAGGGAAAGAAAGAAGGACCTTCATATGGTGTTCATTTATCTCAAGAAGACCTATGACAAAGTTCCAAAGGATGTACTATGAAGATGTTTAAAGGTTAAAGGTGTTCCAATGGTGTATATTAGGTTGATAAAGGACATGTATGATAGAGCCAAAACTCAGATAAGAATGGTGGGAGGAGACTTAGAGTATTTTCGTGCTGAGATATGACTTCATCAAGGATCTAGGTTGAGCCCCTTTTTTTGCCTTAGTAATGGATGACCTGATATGGTCCATTCAAGATCGGAGGAGGTTCCATGGTGTATGTTGTTTGTGGATGACATAGTACTGATTAATGAGACTCGAACTAAAGTTAATGATAGATTGGAGGTTTGGAGACATGCATTGAAATACAAAGGGTTCAAACTGAGCAGGACCAAAACAGAATACTTGGAGGGAAAATTCAGTATTGTGAGGAATGAAGTAAACATTGATGTGAAGCTTGCCACTCATTCTATTCCCAAGAGAGAAAACTTTAAGTATCTTGGGTCCATCATTTAGAATATTAGCGATATCGATAACGATGTCACACATTGTATTGAGGTAGCATGGATGAAATGAAGGATGACCTCTGGAGTATTGTGTGATAAGAAGATATCACCTAAATTTAAAGGTAAGTTTTGCAGAATGGTGGTTAGACCATATTTGTTGTATGGGGTGGAGTGTTGGCCAATAAAAATTCACATGTTCAGAAACATAGGTCGTGGAGATAAGGATGCTAAGATGGATGTGCAAACATACTAGGAGTGATAAGATTAGGAATAAAACTATTCGGGAGAAGTTATTAGAGGTGGCCCCTATAGCTGATAAGATGAGGAAAGCGAGATTACGATGATTTGAATATCTACAGAGAAGAAGTATCGACGCTCCCATTAGGAGGTGAGAAAGATTGGATTTAGGGGTTACACGAAGGGGTATATGTAGATGAAGAAGTATTAGGGGGAGGTGATCAGATAAAATATGGAAAAACCTCATCTTACCGAGGACATGATCGTAGATAAAAATGCGTGGAGGCCACGTATTAATTAGGTTAGCAGGCTAATATGCTAGTAAGGGTGAGTTGATTTCTGGCCTTGTGATATAGTATGTTAGTAGGACTATTGTGTCTTTATATCCTATGTTGTCATTATCCGTCTTATATTTGTTAATTTTATCGTATTTACATACTATCATTTACTATTCGTTATTAGTCGTTCTTTCTTTGTTTCTTTTACTTTCCCTTTTATCCATATCTAGTATATTCTGCTTATGGGGGCTTGATTTTTGAGACGAGAGTTTTCCAAAAACAGTCTCTCTACCTCTATGAGGTAGTGGTAAGGTCTACGTACAAAAATTAAAATTAGTGACGAATTTCATCAATAAATTACTAGTCGTCCATAATTTATTTAATAATTCTTAGTTAATTTGTTGTGAATTAGGATAAGAGACGAAACTATCTAACTACAAAATTTGTGCATTGCTAACTCATATTTTTAGTAATGCCTAATCTCATACAATAGTTATGCAGTGCATGACCCCTGTTTAGGTCCTGAGGCATTTTATTTTGTTTATTTTGAATTCTCGAAGCTACCTTATTGCTTATCCTTAATTTGATACGATCAAATTAATAAATGTAGCTCAAGAAAATACATATTAAGATGATTAAAATATGTGATCTGTCTAATGTAGCTTTCTTAGTTAGTATGAACAAGAAAAAAGAAATAACAAATATATAATTGAAATGAAATTATAAGTTAAATGAATAGAATGAGCCTGAACTCTAGCATTAATAGGCAGTAGTTAGTAATTTCTATTTTGTGGACTCACATATTAATATATTTATATATAAATGCTATCATTTAAAGAAATTCTTTTGATCTAACAAAGTATTATATATATTTAGCTATAAAATATAAATATGCATTGACCTGTTACATTCTAAGATCATATATCCTCTTAATTATTATTATTATTTTTTGAATATAATTAGTTGATTAACATTTTTTTTGTTAGGTCCAATCTTATTGTGAAAGATCATAATTAATTAACAAGATGTCTACCTACTCATTTTGGAAGAGTTTAGCTCAGGAGTTTTGTTTCTTTAGCAAACACCTGTAGTTTTTTAGTTTAAGTTTTGTTCATTGTTTCCGGTTAGGACAAATCCTACCAACTTTTAGTTGGAAGATAATAGCTCCATCATTTAATAATGCTCTCGTGGTTTTAATAATACCCTACACACCCCACCCCCACCCCACACGCCATCATCACCTAAAGCCTCCTTTAAACAAAAATAAAATTAAAAAAACAAGAGGTGTATATATCATTATTTTCTCACTGAAAGTCTTTAGTGAAATATGTTTAGTTGCTATTCCCATAGATATTTTGGTCAAATTGATAATAAAAGAAAACATAGTATATTTTCATGCAAAAAAAATTAGAAAGTTTTCCATAATTCATGTAAAAATTTATTTCCTACTAAGCTGTTTCGTAGTGGAAAAAAACCTATATTTCTAATGGTGTATTATTTGTGAGAACTTATAAAAATTCAAACTGTAAAACGTAAACAATCTGACATGAAATTTGATTAATATATAATCAGGATGTTGGAACTACCTAATTTTCATATCAAATCCACAACTATAGTAATTTACTCGAGAATAACATACCCGAGTTAGTCATAGTTTTTCTTCTTTTCTAAAATTAAGAAAGATTTGTTCTTCTTTTCGTATGAAAGCAATTTTTTTTTTACTTTCTCTCTCTTTAACTTGTGTATATTCAAAATGTTGTAGATAGAGTACTGTAATGACCTTGAAGGACATTATGATATTTTTGATAAAATCATCAATTTTTTTTTAAAAGTTGCTTTGAGTCATCTCTGATTGACAAGTTGAGTGTAAAAGTCGGATTTTGAAAAACCTCGTGAAAAGTTGAAATTTTGCTTAAGAAAGAGTTCAAAAGCTTAAAATTTGAAATTTTGAGCTTTGAGGTCATCTTGAGTTTGGATGTCGGAATGTAATTCCGCGAAGTTGATTAACTCCGAAAAATGCAAAATTTGGTCTAGGAGAACAGATATAATTGAATTTGGAGTTGAAATGGAAATTTTGGACCCAAAGTTACATTTTTAGTTGAATTCGAATTATCGTTTGACTTTGGTCAACATTTGGAGTTTAGAGGCTCTAATCAAAATTCTGATAGTTTCAGTGGTTTCAGATGATGAAACTAACGCTAGAAGTAGTCTCGCTATAATTTTTAGAGTTTTCAAAGTCATTTTGGGTATTTAACTTTTTGATTAGTTTTAATGAGATTTATCTGGTTCTAAGTCAAAGAGACCTCAAATTCAAATTTTGATAATTTCATTGAGTCCGGAACGTCGTTTCTAGTAGAGTTACATATTTGGTTTGTGTGTATCGGGTTCGGTTGAACAGAGGGGGTCCGTTTTGAGTTTTTGAATTTCTCAAGATGACCTCAAAACTCAAAATTTCTCTAATTTAAGCCTTTAAAAATTATTTCTTTAGCAAAACTCCAACTTTTTACAAGATTTTTCAAATTAGACTTTTCATCAACTCAACCAAAAAATGACCTAAAGCAACTTTCAGAAAGAGCAAATTAGTTATTTAGTTGAAATTTCTAAAAATGATCTTCAAGGTCATTGCACTATTTTATTTATATCACTACATGTGAACTGTTCTCAGTTCTCTCTATATTTATCTATTTGTTATTGGTGAAATGAGGAAACAACGTCTCAATTTATCTATTTGTACATATACAATCAATTTGCGAATAAATACAAGATTTGAACCTACATTATTGAATTCAGTCGAACATGTAATCAGTGAGCTAGCTATGTTGCCGAATATATGCAAACTTAATTTTTCAAAATTTATGTCGTAAGACACTGTTGTTTGGGATAAAACATTTTCTAAGGAATTTAAGAAGTGTAGCTCAATATCGAATTAATTATATCACTTGGCAAAATATCTAACAGTTTTTTATTAACATAAAAATTCTCCATCGATATAAGCTCAAGCAAAAGAAGCTATAGTTAGTACTTTTTCCCATAAAAATTCTCCATGGGAATAATTAATACTTATTGCCATTATATGTTTACGTATAGACTTTTTATAGTACTTAACTATAGTTAGTTAATTTATATTTTCCTTTTATTAAATCACTTAATCACAACAATTTGAATTAATCTGATACTTCATTTAAAAAGGTAGTACATTTTAAAGGAATTAGTAATTGACTATTTTTTAATTATCTCTGAAATACATTTTCAACAGAAATAAACTAAGTTATGTTCCAGCACTTGAATAGCTCAACTCCTAATAAAGTGTTCCAACAAACGATTTCTATTCAAATTTCAGAAAAACTTATGCTTATGTTTTAATTTGTTGTTAGGTGGTTAAGTTATATACATAAAATATGTCATTGTTTTTAATTATGTGCATCAACCTCAAGTAGAAAGTATCTAGACTTTTATGACTTATTAAGATAAGGTTGTATAATTTAACGAGATAACATATTTTATGTGGTTAATTTAACAACCTAATTAAAAGAATGACAATACACACAAAAAAGCAAAATAATAATAAAAATTTGAATTAAATCTATCTAATTGAAACATTTTATTAAGAGTTGAGTGTTAGAAATTAACTTGCTATGTACTAGTTATAGTAGAACTCTATTCTGTATTTTACTCTTGTACTTATCTTTTACGTAGATATATGTTGTAACTTTCCTTATAAATACAAGAATAGCGGACGAGCAAGACTCACAGTTTACCCTTCACTTTATCTCTTTCATCTTGGTATCAAAATCCTAAACGATCGTTTCCATGGATCCACAAAATTCCTCATCTCAAACCACTTCCTCTGCTTAAACCTCCTTGAATCAGTCTGTCACGCCTCGAGTTCACACCCTGGACGTGGCCGACACCGAAAATTACTTCTGATCCCAGGCAGAAGACTTAAATACTAAATGACAGGCTTAGATATAATAAGTTAACAATACTGCAAAGGTCTGATCGAACAAAATGAATAATGAAAATATCCCAAAACTGAAAGTAAGAACTGAACTCCTGTCATCCAGTCTATGGAACATTTAACTAAAATAATCTAAGACATCTATCATGACAAGCTCACGATAACCATAACAGAAAAGAAATACTGAAACATAAATAAAGATCTAAAGCCTCTGGCTGGTAATTAAGAGGCCTTATCGATGATTGAATAAACTGCTGATCCTCAACGGAGCATCTACATCATAAAATGATGCAAATCTAAAGGTTTTACATCATAAAATATATATCATACAACACATAGAAAGATATCAATCTGACTTACAAGGTTTTACAAGCAAGATTACTACTTGCTATACAACAAGCATATGAAGAATACAAATACATGAAAGACATATAACACACATAGAAAGGTGTTTTACACTCGATCTATATCCCAAACTTAACCAAGTAGGATTAAGATATAATTTCAGGAACTTGCATTCTTCTTTTATCTTATATTTATAACTCAAAAATTTTGCTTAGTACTAATGTTATATAATTTTTAAAAAAATTATGTGCTCAATTAAAATCGGGTACACGTGTAAGGTATGTGGCCAGAAACTAATAATTAAAAAAACATATGAAAGAATTGAAGTACACACAACACAACGATATATATAATATACAACACATAGAAACACATCAATTTGACCAACAAGGTTTCATAAGCAAGATTACTACTTGCTACACAACAAGCATTCAAAGTACATAAATACATGAAAGACACGTAACACACATAGAAAGTTATTTTACAGATCAATCTATATTATAAACTTAAACAAGCAGGATTAGGATATTACTTCACTAACTTGCATTCTCCTCTATTTTATAATCTATAACTCAAAAATATTGCTTAATACTAATGTATATGTAATTTCTAAAAATTATATGCTCAGAAATCAAGCATATGTGCAAGGCACGTGCCCAAAAATCAGTAATTAAAAAAGCATATGAAAGA
>JAABOM020060877.1:0-11489 GCA_011800125.2 Solanum clarkiae
CTGATAACATTCGAGATTATGCAGGATTATACACAAAAGATCCTTTTTTTCATAAATTGTAGTATCTATGCGCCAATACTTTTAGATTTACAATCCTATTTCTATTATCACAAATGAGGTTTTAACCCACTTAAAAAGAGTCCTTAAGGTCATAAAGAGAACTTAAAAATGAGTTTTCTGTATCTCCATGTTAAGGAAATATATACCAAACTCCTCTCCTGTGCTTGAAATGCCAACTATGCAGATTGATGAGAACCTAACATATGAAAAGGAACCAATGGTTATTATTGATAAACAAGTAAGAAAGTTACGATCAAATGATGTTGTGTCCTTAAAAGTCTTACAAAGAAATTATATCATTGAGGAAGTTACTTGGGAGTCAAAAAAAAAAAAGAAGATATGTGAGTTAAGTACCCCTATTTATTTCAGATTGAAGGTATGTACTCCTTTAAATTTGGGGACCAAATTTCACAAGGTGGGGAGAATGTAATACCCTACATTAAAATAAGGGGATAGTAATTTTTACATTATTTCACGTAAAATAGAGAAATTTTTTTGGTTTATTTATATTGTATTTCTTAAAAAGTACTTTCTATTTGACACAAATATAATGAGATAAAGATATTAAATTTGTTGTTTAATTTTATTTGTACTGTTCTTAAGAAAAGATTTAATATATCTTTTGGAATTTATTTAATCTTGATTCTAATATTTACATTGCTTAAAATGATTGATTAGGATGATATAGCAAAGTCATAATTGAATTAGCTTGAAAAATAATTTGTAGAAGTAATATTATAAAATCATAGTTAAAGCAATTAAACAAATAATTAATATAAATGATAAAGTAAAATAAAGCGGATGAAGAAAGCACGACCATCGGTAGCTGCTTGCTTAAGCAAAAAGTTGAAGCATGCGTGGACTGTGAGCTACCTGCTTACTGGCGCTTAGATATATGTAATAGATATAAACCGACAAGTTTAAAAGGACAAAAAGAAAACTAACCCCAAAATCAGGTCTAGAAAATAAAAATAAAAATACTAAAAGTGATCCCCAAGAGACCTTCTATATATACTCATATCTATCTGACAAGGGTTCTCTAAAAGACATCCCTTGCTATCTGCCGCTACTCTTTCCCTCTCTCTCGATTTATGTATATGTGCTTTTTTGCTTCTCGAAAGCAACAAGTCTCATAGAATCAAATTCTTTTTGGCTATGAGTTTTGAGGTCACCTATTTCTTTCAATCTGCCCTCTTGATTAGCTCTGATGGTTCCAACATCATCTCGATAGTTCTTATCATTTGAATAGTTCTTGATTATAATGAGATTCTATCTTTCTTGTTTTAATGTCTTTTATTTAGGTATTTGTCACTCCTCGAGAGGGTACCTTTGGTGTGGCCGACACTTGAAGAACCATTGTCAATTCTCCAAGGTAACCACTTGGCCTCATCATCATATCACATTCAACAACAGAAGTAAATACTCAAGTAAAAGCTACGAAGTAACCAAATAAGTGAATCACTATATCAATAAAGTTTCCGGTGGATAAAGTTGGAAGGTAAATAAAGATCAACCATCACTGATCAACATCTCTGAAAGTCTAGAAGGTGTCAAGACAAGTCCTGGCTACCTCAAAGGAAATACTACTAATCAAGATAAGATAAAGAAAGATCCTCTGGATAGCAAGGAGGGATCACCAAGTTTGGAATGTAAAGATTGGCCTTTAATGGTGTGCCTGTTGAGTTCCTCAATCACCTGTATCTGTATCATAAGATGATGCAAGCCCAAATGGATATCAGTACATTGAATATACTAGTATGTAAGACAACTAATGAATCAGGTAAGGATCAATACAATCAATCTCAACAAAAGCTCAAACAATAAACAATTCAATCCGACAATCTATCTGTTCAACCTAATCGAGAATGCAAATATTTATATGAAGTAACGCTCCTAAAGGGAACCCTAGCATGCAACTCAATCAAATCATTTATGCATAATCAGGGAGTTTCTCTAACCGACAACCATCATATGAGCCGGTGATGATACAATATTTGTACCATTGTTGTCACAGCCGTACAATACATACCAAGGTAGGGGAATATCAAACCAATCTGGATCCACAATCAATATATGTCCAATTTGTGGAACATGAGACGACAAGACTGCTGCTACTCAGATGCTCGCCTAACTTTTACGGTAGGCTGAGGCTAGGACTATTGCTACTCAGATTCTCGTTGAATTTTTATGGGAGGCCGAGGCCGAGAGTACTGTTACTCAGATACTCAACTACCTTATATAGGAGGATGAGGCAAGGACTACTGCTACTCAGATGCTCGCCAAACTTGTATAGGAGGCCGAGGCTAGAACTACTGTTACCCAGATGCTTGCTTGGAACTATCTAAGGTGTCGAACCTTCATTCCTTCAATCTATACGTTGATATCCACTAAGGATTTCCTTTTTTGATGAATGGATCCAACATAACCATCAAGTCATACCACCTAACCCTAAAAATGAAGCCAATATAACCATCGAGTCATATTACATTACCCAAAGAACTGAATCAACATAACCATCGAGTCATACCGCTTTACCTAGCGAACAAAGTCAATATAACCATTGAGTCATACCAATTTACCCAAAAAACAGAGTCAACATAATCATTGAGTCACTCAGCGAATAGAGTCAACATAACCATCGAGTCATACCACTTTACCTCGCAAACGAATCCAACATAGTCGTCGATTCATCAATCAAAACAAAAACTGAACTCAAAAACAAGTCTAATTGCCAATCTTCGGCTATTATGGATGATGAGATGTCTATTTGGGCAAGTTAATGTCTAGCTAAGGCTCAACTACGAGAATCTAGTCTGCTACACCATTCTACAGGGATTTAGGCCTGGTGAAATGACGTTTGGGCATCTAAAACAAGTTTTGATATCTTGTACTAATGCCAACATGATTCACAGTACTACTTAATAAAAACCAATACTAGTATAAACTAGTAAGTCATACAAGGACAACATACTCGCAAATTTACCTAAAATCCTCGTAAGGGCCTAAAATATGGTTCTAATCCTAAGGCATATGATAATCTACCCAGCCCCAACATGAACCAACATTCCTTACATGTTAAAAAACACCAGAAAATAACAGAAAATAATACTAATAGTGATACTAATTAGTAGGATAACAAACAAGCTTACAACTACCCGAATTTATCTACAGAGGCCTAAACTATAAATTCTAACACCCAAAGTATATATACAAGTTACCCCACCCAAATTAAATCTAATTCATCATGATCTCACTCAATCAAGCTCAATCTGAGGTATGAAGATCATATCCCACTTGTAGCCCAATCACGCATACTCCAACTCACTTCGCCAGAGCTTTTCCCTTCTGAATGGCCTCTGAATGCTATCACGTTGTGAAATATAGATTTACAACATTATTATGGTAGTTTAGACACCAAAGTTTTTTAAAAAATAGAGATGGACCAATTTGGCGGCCTAAACGGGAAATATAGGACCAGCATTTGGAACTTCAAAAAAATTGACCCGAGAAACCGATCCAAAATGGTACTCCCAGCTCAGCTAACAAGTTAGGAACTTAATTTGGCTCAAGAACCATAGAAAAATGGAATGCAAGAAAAACTCATAATTAGGCTAAATTATAAAAAAAATAGTAGCAATTACACGTGCATCCAGAAACAGAGTTTCAAAAGACAAAATTAACCACCCTAGGGTCCCAATTTCTTAGATTATCACACCTCAAAATCAACAAGAAACTCATTTAAAAACATTTCTTCATATAATAGTTAAAGATATAACTTTTACCTTAAACGAAGCTTCAAATTAGGTTTCTGAACCCGCCAATGCATTCCTCCCAAAATTTCCTTGAACTTAGGCTTTTGAATCACCAAATTTGAGCACAAAATGAGTAACTTATCTCCCTTGGAAAGTTATGAAATGAGCTGAAATTGTCTAAGGGATAGAACTAAACAGGCCACTAAAGTGACCTCCACGATCGCGAAAGATCCCTCCACATTTGCGAAGGTCAACCCAGCTGGACCTCCACGATCATGGATAAGGCCCTACATTCGCGAAGGTCACAGGGACCAAACCTCCACGGTCACGGTCCCTGGACCATGTTCACAAAGTCTTGGGTCACCTGCACCAAATGCTGAGTTTTTCATTTCCAAAATTTTTGACGGGGTACTCAAAATTCATCCTCGACCCCATACACACAAATGAACTATGGCACTCTACAAAAATCAATGTTCTAAATTCAATATTGCAGTCAAAATTTCCATATGAGCTCATTATGACTGATTATAGGTCCCACTCCCATAACCATTTTTAGCCAAGTTCCATCGAGGTGCACAGTATGAGTCTAGAAGCCTTGAGAACAAATGAAGGATTGTTCTAGACAAGTAGATATTCTAGAGCTAACACACTATTAGAATTTCTATTCGAGCATGTTTTCCAAGAGTGTTGACCAAAGTCAATTGTTGGCTAGTTTTGAAGGAAAAATGCTTTTGGCACAAACTCACACGAAGGCCTTGGTTCTCAACCCGACCATGCTTCTATCCTAATTTGGCTATTCCAAAGCTGTTAGAACTATCAAAATTCTATTCTGAAGACATTTACCCACATTGTGCATAAAAATACAGAAAATTGCACAACTCCTAAACAAATGACCAAGCAACCAAACTACCTGTGTCAGTAGGTGATAAATAGCCTGGGGTCTCTACGGGAATGTTTAAGATAAATGATACCATATATGAAAAAAGACCTTAGAGGATCATTACAACATCCACTACTAAAAGAGCTTCCATCCATGAAAGTAAGAACAAACCTAGTCTTAAGCACAAAAAGATTAGGACGCTAGGCCCACATTCTTCACCAAGCCCGGAAGCATCCTTATGAAGCAAACAACACCTAGATAGAACTTTGGCTTGGAAGAGAACCCCAAACTCGCTTTCAGGAACCACAAAAGCTGCTCCCAAATCCTTCTTTCTCACAATACTCCACCTAACTATACCAACAATATCTGAAATCACCAAAATTACCCGAGAAAATCAAAACCACGCTAAAACTACCTTGTTGAGAAGTGTAGAACTCCAAAAGAAACCCAAATAATTCCACCATCTGAAATACCTACCTTAACTCTAAAATTCATCATCTAAGCCTACTAGAAGCTTCCAGTCGAACCCTATCTATTCTGAACAATCCCAAGATAGTATGCACCTCATCCATCAACCTCATATCCTTAGCTTTTGAAGAATTATAGGCAACCTCTATACATTAGAGAGCCACAATGACTGTGATGAAGAATCTGACATAGATAAACCCAAGATCATGCTTGTTCCCCAGAAACTATTTTCTTAGGCTAACATACTACTTCCTGAGCTAACCGATGATAATACAAGTCACTTGGTATAGTATCCCAGATGAAATATTGCATCCATCAACTTATTTATTTTTCTTTTTGGGAATAATTTTAAATCTGATACATTTATACTCATCCATTTATCATTGTTGAAAGAATTGTATCCTAATTGTATCAATGTTTTACCACTATTTTTTGGAAAGGTGGTGCTAAAGTTGCTCTTTATCATCCCGGTATTCCATTGAACAACAGTGGTTTTTATGAAGATATATGAAGTCAACAGGAATATTTTGAGATGTTGGTGGGAGCAAAAAATAAAAAAGGAAATCTTATAGATTTTAAAGATGTACAGAAGATAAACGGAGACGTCTTGGAGTGGGGTGACTTGGAGCGAGATATATTTTAAAATCTACCCCACTCCAAGACATCTCCGTTCATCTGTTGCACATCTTTCAAATCTACAAGATTCCCTTTTTTATTTGTTTGCTTGTATCAACTTCTCAAAATATTCATGGTGACTTCAAATATTTTCATAGAAATCATACTTTTCAATGGAATACCAAGATGATAAAGAACAACTTCAGCATAATAGATTTTACAAAATAGTGATAAAACATTGGAACCATTAGGATACACATCTTTCAACATCAATAAATAGTGTCCTTTGTGTTGATCTAATACAAATGTTTTGATCAATGTATCGCGTTTAAAATTATTCCAAGAAAGAAAAGAAAATAAATTGATTGAAATGCCCCGAAAATGTGCCTTAGAAATGTCCATCATAATTTTCATGTATCTGAAAATTTGTGCATGATATCAAAATTCGACTTCATATTCTTGATCGAGGGGGAGGGGGAATTGAGTAGGAGATAGGTATAATCTGGATTTTAGGAGACCCATAGATAAAAATGATTTTTGCAAAATTTTTTGAAAATAGTGTGCATCCACGACAGCTCTGCAACGCGGACCCATCGCGGAGTAGTGTTTGCTCTTCCTTGATTTTCTAATTTCGGCCCAATACATTGGGGTCTTGGCCCCATGCCCACTTATGTATAAAAACACCTATACTTATCCATTTTTCAACTCTATATCATTGAAGACCCTCTCAAAACCCTCTACAATACTTAAGCAAATATTTCATCCACATTCAAGTGTCTCAGGCTTAGTTCCGGATCTCAAGAACTCCATTCAAACTTCAAGTTTCCTTAAAGTCTACATCAAGAAAACCCAAGTTTATGGTATGTAGATTTCATCCATTGGGTCTTTTCACCCATGGAGCCCAATATTCCTTTTTTTTGAATGAAAATTATATGTTTCAAGTTGTATTATCTATGGGTATCTCTTACTATATATTTTGATTATAAATTTGGTTGGGGTATTATGAAATGATGATTGATTATGCATGTTTAACTATTCCTTGCTTATACTATGAAATGGTTTTACCTATTGAGACTATGCATGTTTTGGGCTATGAAACTATGACCTATTATGATATTTGATGATAGATTTCAAGGTATCTTACATGAAGATTTTGATATGTGTTGGTGGGATGATTTACATTGAGTTTTTTCATATTATTTCACCTTTAAATTGCATGATTTTGAACTAGCATTATACACCCGCCAAGTGTTTCATAAAGTATCTTGACAAGGATTCTTGAGTTGTTGATGATCTACTACATAGTTTACAAGTCATGTGATGTTAGGATGATTAAGGGATTGTATGTATGCACTGAATTTATAAAAAGTATCTATAGTGTTGTGGCTTGACCATACCTTGTTAGGGGTGGCATGCCCTACTACCTTGTTGAGGGGTATGTACCTCAATCACCTTGTCGGGGGATGGCATGCCTTACTATATTGTTAAGGGGTACATACCTCAACCACCTTGTCGGGGGGTGGCATGCCCTACTACCTTGTTGAGGGTTATGTACCTCAATCACCTTCCAAGGGTGTGGGATGCCTTGGATTCCAAGTAATCGCTTGCTTAGTCTTTGATTATGGTCTCTTCATACACATGTAATCTATATTTGCACCTTATATGATTTAAAAGCATGTCTTACCTCAAGCATTGATCATGGATGCCATATCAATATTATACTTATCCCTTGCTTACGATTATGCATTTTTACTATGTTGTCTATATCTTGTTGCATTGCATCCTACATACTTAGTACATTCAAATGTACTAACACATACTCAATGCCTAAATGATGTTACCATGTAGGAATCACAGCACCTCTCGATCATCCTCCTTGTGGCTAGTTCGGTGATTTGGAGATACGTTTTGGTGAGTCCTCATGTCCGAGGATGCTATCTATGTTACTCTTGCCTTTTGTTAGATTTCCTTATGTTGAACACTTGATACTATGAGGATGAGCCAGAAAATGTCTTAGCCCTCGCTCCAATCTATGTTTAGAGGTATTTTTGGAACAAATGATGTACTTATACTTTGATCTTTGAATATTTTATGATTTATAAATATCAAGACTTCCCTTAGTCCCATTTTCCCATATTTATGTCTCTTGTTGTTGATATTTTGCTTCTGCGACTAAGAATGCGTGATTGATATGCTAAGAGGCTTGTTTGGGGTTCCTTGAGGTTTCCCATACGTTGTGTCATGTTTAGGCCCTAGCTTTGGATCATGACAAACTTGGTATTAGAGAACTAGGTTGTTAATGGTCCTCAGAATCCAACACACTGTGTCGATTAGAGTCTTATTCATGGTTATGAACCACGCCACAACTATGAGTAAGAGGCTATGAGGCATTTTAGGAAATGTTTCACTTCTTCATGATCTATGTCGTGCGGTAGAGCTAACTACTCTAGGGCTTATTACTAATTCATAACCATTACATTTAAGAATATGTCTCAAGATATTCAGGACGGTGATATGTCAAATGCGGAGTTTTTTAATGCTCCATGGCTATTGGCCAAGGTTGTAACCGCTTAACTCAATCAACAAGTGGGTGCTATCGAGACTTCAAGGGATAAGAGGAAGGAGAGGGAGGCTAAGAGAACCCAAGATAGGGATGCTTCATCTTTTACAAGACTATCGGTGCCCAGATACAGAAAGGAGAGGATCCGTTTTGCCACTTGTCAGGAGTGTGGCAAGAAACATCAAGGAAGGTGTTTGGTGGGAATTGCGGATTGTTTCAAGTGTGGTGGTGATAGGCATAAGATGAGAGATTGCTCGGTGACCTCAAAGGAAGAAAGGAAGAAGATTTCAAATTGAAGGTAGGCTTCCATATGCTAAGCCCGGTGGTGGTGGTGGAATGACTCATCCTAGGTGCCCAAATTGTGGGAGAAACCATAGTGGGACATGTAGGAGAAACATGGGTACATGCTTTGGGTGTGGCAAGATGGGACAAAAGATTACTAACTATCTATTTGTTCAAGGGAAAGGCAAGGGTGTTGGTGTTCAAGTTTCCCGTACGAGTCACAAATGTGGAGAGTAGTATCTGAGAGATCATGTGGCCGATATGAGTGTACATTTGGAGTGCGGTGCAAAGATCATGGGTCGGGAAATTGTCCATGGGTTGCTAAGGATTATAGGTATGAACGTCGACGTTTCTAACCATACCCCTCCAGGGGTCACTAGATTTGGCATGGTGCTTCATAGGTATGTTAAAGGTTTTTTATTTTGATGTGTATACTTTGATAGACCCGGCTACCACTCTTTCTTTTATTAATCCTTTTGTTGCCAAAAGCTTCATGTTAGTCCCGAATTGTGGTGTGAGCATTATGAAGCGTCTACTCCCGTTGGTGTATCCATTGTTGCTAAAAGAGTCTAAAGAAATTGTCCCATGTTCATTTTGCATAAAATCTTGCCTTGTGATTTTGTTGAGTTAGATATGGTGGATTTTGATGTCATTATTGGGATGGATTAATTGCATGCATATTATGCTTCTATTGATTGTAGAACCCATAGGGTCAAATTTCAATTCCTTAATAAACCCGTCCTTGAGTGGGAAAGTTGTGATGTGGTGGTCAAGGATAGATTCATTTCTTATCTTAAAGCCCAAAAGTTGATTTCTAAAGGGTGTCTTTATCATCTTGTGAGGGTTAGGGACGTTGAGTCCAAAGTCCTTCCGACAAAATCGATTCTGGGGGTTAATGAGTTTCATGATGTCTTTCTCGATAAGCTTCCGGTGTTCCCCCAGAAAGGAAAATAGATTTTTTTTTGGTAAAGACCTCCTTCTTGATACTCAAACCATTTCTATTCCCCCTTATTGTATGGACTCGGCGAAGTTGGAGGAGTTGAAAGAACAATTGAGGGATTTTTTGGAAAAGGGTTTTATAAGACCTAGTAAATCACCTTGGGGTGCACTGGTGTTATTTGCAAAGAAGAAGGATGGTTCTCTTAGAATGTGCATTGATTACGGGCAACTTAATAGAGTTACCATAAACAACTAGTACCCTCTACCAAGGATTGATAAACTTTTTGATCAAGTACAAGGGGCTAGTCAATTCTCTAAGATTGATCTTCGGTCATGGTGTCACCAAGTGAAAGTGAGGGAATGTGACATTCCAAAGACGGCCTTCTAGACTAGGTATGGGCACTTTGAGTTTATGGTTATGTCCTGGTTGACTAATGCACCGGCTATCTTCATGAATCTTATGAATAGGATCTTTAAACCCTACTTCGACTTATTTGTGGTAGTTTTTCTTGATGATATTTTGATTTATTCCCATCGTAAGGAGGAACATGTGAATCACTTGAGGGTGGTGTTGTATATCTTGTGGGAGGAGAGGTTGTATGATAAATATGAAAAATGTGAGTTTGGGTTGAAAGAAGTTGTATTTTTAGGACATGTGTGTCGGGTGATTGTATTAAGATGGATCCTAAGAAGACGGAGGTGATTAGAAATTGGCCTAGACCTTTAACTCCATCGGACATTAAAAGTTTCTTAGGTTTGACAAGTTATTACCAAAGGTTTGTAAATGGCTTTTCTTTTATTACTTCTCCTATGACTAAGTTGACCTAAAGGAAGGCAATGTTTGTGTGGACCGATGAATATGAGAAAGCTCCCAAACATTAAAAGATAACCTTTTCTTCATTCCTATCTTGTCTCTAGCGGAAGGATTGGAAGGATTTGTTGTATTTTGTGATGCCTCAAGAATTAGTTTGGGGTGTGTTTTAATGCAAAAGGGCAAGGTGATAGCACATGCCTCTAGACAACTTAAGGGGCATGAGAAGAATTATCCCATCCATGATCTTGAATTGGTGGTCGCGGTATTTGCTTTGAAAATTTGGTGTCATTACTTGTTGGGGTTCATGTTGATGTGTTTACCGATCACAAGAGTCTCCAATATGTGTTCACGCAAAAAAATCTTAACCTGATACAAAGAAGGTGGTTAGAGCTCCTTAACGATTATGATATGAGGGTGCATTATCACCCTGACAACAACAACAACAACAACAACAACAACAACAACAACAACAACAACAACAACAACAACAACCACCACCACCACAACAACAACAACAACAACAACAACAACAACAACAACAACAACAACAACAACCACAACAAGTACAACAACCACAACAACAACAACAACAACAACAACAACAACAACAACAACCACCACAACAACAACAACCACAACAACAACAACAACAACCACCACCACCACCACCACCACCACCACAACAACAACAACAACAACAACAACAACCACAACCACCACCACAACAAGTACAACAACCACAACAACAATAACAACAATAACAACAACAACAACAACAACAACAACCACAACAACAACAACCACAACAACAACAACAACAACCACAATAACAACAACAACAATAACAACAACAATAACAACAACAACAACAACAACAACAACCACCACAACAACAACCACAACAAGTACAACGACCACAACAACAACAACAACAACAACAACAACAACAACAACAACCACAACAACAACAACCACCACCACAACAACAACAACCACCACCACCACCACCACCACCACAACAACAACAACAACAACAACAACCACAACAACAACAACAACAACCACAACAACAACAACAACAACAACAACAACAACAACAACAACAACAACAACAACAAC
>JAABOM020060878.1:0-11488 GCA_011800125.2 Solanum clarkiae
ATATATATATATATATATCTGTGTGTGTGTGTGCGTATTCTAGTGAGATGACGACCTAGTACCAATAGATTGGATGTCGACATGGACTATCCCTAAGGGTTCATACTTCTTTCCTTGAATTACGTGCCTAACATAGGATTATGTTAATACCCCCAGGGGGAAAAGAATGTCAAGGATTTACCTTTGGCAAGTAGGTCACTTCTTTTCATTGTGGAGGAGACAATGGGGTTCCAAAGCATAGCTCACTTGGTCTTATGTCAGTTACGGTCCCATCCTCATATATACAAAGTACTTTTGCGTTCATGCATCATGAATTTCATGGCATATTGTTGTACTACTCTTCTTTGGATATATATTTCTTTCTATATTATGTGTTCGTGCCATCTAACTTTGAATGCAAGTTTGGTAAGTCATATGCATTGCATCCCGCATACTTAGTACATTCTAACGTACTAACAAATACTTTTTCCCACATGATATCACCGTGTAGGGACCGAGGAGTATAATCATCTACCGTATGACGTCTATCTTGGATCTCAAGATTTGTTTGTTGTGGTGAGTCCTATATTCCAAGGAAAACCCACCATCTTTCTACCTATGGTGCTTTCATCTTTTTTACTTACTTTGAGGATAAGTCTGGGGTATGTCTTGGCCCCGGTCCCATCTTATAACTAGAGGCATTGTTGGACATCTTATAGACTCTTGTATGTGTATGTGTTATGTGTTGTATTTGGAGCTTATGGTTATGCTTATCTATTTGATATGGCTATTATGAGTTGATTATTAGAATTATGATATGCATGTATTTTTGATGGGGAAAGATCCTAAGTCTCGAATTGCCCCTATAGAGTGAGTCATACTTACCTACACCTTAGTTCTTATGTAATATTTGCTATGTGAATCTATGTTAATCCCTATCCCTATGATGTTCCCATAGTGTGAGTCTTATTTTCCCATCCCTTAGAACTATATGTTTACTATTTCATATGCGCTTCCGAACTGATAATGTGTGAATGGATGATATGGGGCTTGTTTGGGGACTATCGGGTTCCCATTCACCATGTCACTCCTAGATCCTAGGTTCAAGTCATGATAGAGATAGTATCAGAGCACTAGATTTATAAATGGTCCTTGAAGTCCAACATGACGCATCAAGTAGAGTCTTATTTATGGGTGTGAAGCGCATTACATCTATGGGTATGAGGCTACAAGGCGTTTTAGGAAATGTTTCACTTTTTCTTGATTCTTATCGTGCCATAGAACGTATCTTAAGATTTCCTATCTCCATCTCTCCCAACCGAATAGGGAGAGTTACTTTTGGCTCATAATGCAATCTAGACATGAATGATGTCTGATCTTATAGATGAGGTCAAAGGGGAGTTGGGGAAGGATGTGCATTGTTTGACAAGCTTGCTCCATCGGATGTTCGGAGTTTTCTTGGGTTGGCTAGTTATTATGGAAGGTTTGTTGATGGTTTCTCGTCTATTGCATCTCCATTGACCAAGTTGACTCAAAGAAGGCCAAGTTTGTATGGTCGAATGAGTATGAGGTAAGTTTTCAGACTTTGAAAGGTCGGCTTACTGGATGGCTTAGATAGGTTGGTGGTGTATTATGATGCTTCTTGGATTGGGTTGAGTTGTGTACTTATGCAACATGTTAAGGTGATAGCTTATACATCAAGGCAATTGGAGGTGCATGAGCGTAATTACCCAACTCATGACCTTGAGTTAGCAGCGGTGGTGTTTGCCTTGAAAAAAAATGGAGACACTATTTGTATGGGGTTCATGTTGATGTTTTCACCGACCACAAGAGTTTGCAATATGTGTTCACTCAAAGGGACATTAACTTGAGACAAAGGAGATAGTTAGAACTCCTTAAGGACTACGGCATGAGTATACAATATCAACCCGACAAGGCAAATGTGATAGCTGACGCTCTTATTAGGTTATCTATAGGAAGTGTGACTCATGTTGAGGAAGAGAAGAGGGAGTTGGCTAAAGATGTTTACCATTTGGCTAGATTGGGTGTGGGGTTGGTTGACTCTAATGATGATGTACTCTATGATCAGAATGGGGCCGAACCTTCTGTGGTTGTTGATGTTAAGGCAAAGTAAGATCTAGATCCATCATTGGCTGGATTGAAGAGATAAATTGCCAAAAGAATAAGATATAGGTTCCCTCCCTAGGGGCAAATGGTTTACTTTGATATCAAGGTCGGTTATGTGTTCTGGATGTGGATGATCTTAGGAGGGTGATCATGAATGAATCCCATACGCTCATTATTTGATTCACCCGGGGTCTAATAAGATGTATGGAGCCTAAGGGGAGGACGTTGATGACATGGTACAAAGAAAGATGTAGCCAAGTTTGTATTCAAATGCCCTAATTGTCAACAAGCAAAGGTATAACACCAAAGACTTGGTGGTTTGACTCAAGATATTGAAATTTCTACTTGGAGGTGGGAAGAGGCGAACATGGATTTTGTGGTTGAGTTTCCCCAGACCTAAAAGAAATTTGATTCAATTTGGGTTATTATTGATTGGGTAAAGTTGGGTCACTTCTTATCGGTTGAGACTACTCTCAAAGTTGAAGACAATGCCAAGTTATGTAATTTGGAGTTGGTTAGACTGGATGGTATGTATACTCTTATTATGTTGGATTGTGGTATCCAACTTACTTCTCACTCTTGAAAATCATCTAATAAGGGGTTTAGCACTAGGGTGAAGTTAAGTACCGATTTTCATCCTCAATCCATTGGGCAAGCCAAGAGGATAATTCAAGCTTTGGAGGACATGACCAGGTCTTATATGTTGGAATTCAATATTAATTGGGGTGATCATCTACTAGCTATTGAATTTGCTTACAACAATAGTTTTCATGCTATCATAGGCGTAGCACCATTTGGGGCTTTATGTGGTAGAAGGTATAGGTCTTTGGTGAGGTTGTTTGAGTTAGATAGGATGACTTTCATTGGCTCGAATTTAGTGTTGGGGGCTATAGAAAGGGGTGAAACTGATTAGGGAAAGGTTGAAGATGGTTCAAAGTCATCAAAAGTTTTATTTGGATATTAGAAAGAGGGATCTTGAGTTTTGTATTAGTGATGGGGTGTATGTGGAGGTCTCACCTATGAAGTGTGTGACGCGTATTAGGAAGAAAGGCAAGCTAAGTCCCCGGTATGTAGGTCCTTATGAGATTTTGAGCGAATTGGGAATGTGGCCTATAGGTTGGATTTGCCTCCAAATTTGAGCTCTATTCACCCGATTTCCCGTGTGTCCATGTTAAGGAAATTGGTTGGTGATCCCTGTATTATTGTACCTTCAAAAGTTATTAAGGTTGAGGAGAACTTGTCTTATGAGAAAGTTTCAGTTGGAATCTTGGATGGGCAAGTGAGATGGCTTTGCAACAAGGATCAACATGTTGAAAGTGCTACATGGGAAGTGGAATCAAGTATGATGTGGCTATACCTCTATCCTTTGCAATCTACTCAAGCCTATAGTATTAGGTTCTTCCTATTCTCAATGGTACTAATTCTTTCACTCTTGAGTCTCATGACATGACATGCATACATGTGCACGAAAATAATTTTTATGATGTTTTAAATAATTTGAATACATTTTGATATGAGTTTTAATGAATTTATGATTTTCAAGTGATGAAATATGCATTGTATTTTGTGTTTGAAAGTTTCATGTTCTAAGTCAAGCCTTTCAAGCCTTGTTCTTCCACATTTGAGGACGAATGTTCTCAAAGGGGAGATAATGTAATGACCAGACATTGTACAACTTTTTTGGAGCTTGAAAATGTTGTTTTTGGAAAAAATTTGGACCAAGTGTCATATCAAGGGAGACTACACGGCCTGTGTAAGGTCACATGGTCCGTGTGGCCTCCAGTGAAGTGATACTTGGCCTTAAATTTTGAGTGTATGTCCTTGTTGTGGAGTTCCGGGCTAAGGCACATCACAATTGGACCCCACACGAGTTGTGCGACACTTCACAGACCGTGTGGATGGTCGTGTGATGGCCTTGAGCTTGAAACATCCATGTTTGCAACAAAGTGTGGTCAAACGGCCACCTTCACGGGCCGTGTGATGCTTCACAGGCCGTATGGCCATCTGTATAGCTTCCGGATTGAGAAATTTTCTAAGTGCAAAATCACCATCTCATAACTCGTCATGAGATTTTTCCAAGTGTAGGCATACGGGCACCTACACGACCCGTGTAGCTCCACACGGGCCATGTGGCCCTTCCATGAAGCAAATTTCGTAAAATTTTTCAAAGTATGGGATCTTTAAGATCAACCTAATTTCACTTTCAAAGTGTTCAATTCAAACTTATTTATGTTGTTTAAGGCCATCATGGGTCTCCTACATCAAGCCAAGTTCAAAGAAATTTCGTTGGCTGAGTTTTTCACAAGTACCGGTAGAAGGGTCAAATTTAAATGGGCTTATCACTTAGCACAAAATGAAATGGGTGTTCCACGACCTATCAAATTAAATCTTAGCTTTCCAACGCATCCATTTTCACCTCATTTGCAGTTCGAATGAATAAGTTATGCCCTTTGTCGTAAAATCTGTCTGCACTAAACGGGAGCTTTCATGGACCGTGAAGAGCTTCACGACCTGTGAAGCCAACCATGTCAAGTCCTGTTTAAAATTCAAGGGCTCATTTTATTAAGGTACTTTTGATATTTTTAACCATTCCCAAGGATTTTTAAGACCTTTAAACCCTCTATTACATTATTAAACCTCTCCTACACTAATTCTAAACCTTCATTCAAGACTAATTCTCTCTAGTCACTCTAGAATCTATTCCAAAGAACTCTTGTGGATTCAAACTTGGTGAATCAAGGCAAATTCAAATCTTCTTCAAATTTCTCTTGAAACTTCTTCATTGGGTCAAGGTATGTGGGTTTTGGTCCTTGGTTCCTTCCAATCAAGGAGACTCAAATTTGTTTAAGCAATGTTCATGAAATAAAGCTTACTTTAAAAGTGGATTTTCATTGTTATAATTATTTAAATTCAATTAATGTGTGGTTGTACTTTATATATGATTTTAAGTTACTTTAAGTCTCATTATGATTGTTTACATTGAATTTATGAAGATGTGAATAAGCATGTCCCTTTTTAAGGCTTGCTTATGTATGCATGATTATATTATGATTTTAAATGTGGATTTAACCATGTTTTTTCTTGAATTTCACATATATATTGTTGATTTTAGATTGAATAAAAATTACCCATGTCATTCTCACATCATGCATGGCATTTGCATTTATCTACATTAGATTTTATGGAAATTATGAAGTGGGTTAAGCCCATCTATGTTTTATGAAATGATTTTGATATGAGTGTGGTTATGACAAGAATGTGATCGCATATATATCTAAGATTATAGCTTAAAGAGCAATTATGGGTGTTTACACCACAATATTTATGGGAGCATCGATTGCAGTTTGAGTCGGAGCAGGCTATCCCCAAGAGTCCATACTCATCAATCAAGGTACTCCAAAGGAGCTATCCCTATATATGAAAGTATGTCATGAAGAATGTTTTGTCCTTTTGCCTTTGATGCATGATTATGAAAATGATATTTGGCCTTTAAGCCTAAGAATATATATAAACGATTTGAAGTCTTATGCCTCTTTTACAAGCATGTATATATATGTATTTTGGTGCGATGACGACCTAGCACTGATGGATTGGATGTTGGTGTAGACTATCCCCAAGGGTCCATACTCCTTTCCTTGAACTATGTGCCTAGCATAGGATTATGTTTATGCCCCAAGGGGCAAAAAAATGTTAAGGATATACCTTTGGCAAGTAGGTCACTCTTTATCGTTGTGGAGGAAACAACAGGGTTCCAAGGCATAGCTCACTTGGACTCATGTCAGTTACAGTCTCATCCTCATATATACAAAGTACGTTTGCATTCATGCATCATAGATTTCATTGCATATTATTGTACTACTCTTCTTTGGATATATATTTCTTTCTATATTATGTGCCCTTGTCATCTAACATTGGATGCAAGTTTGGTAAGTCATATGCATTGCATCCCGCATACTTAGTACATTCTAATGTACTAACACATACTTTTGCCTACATGATATCATCATGTAGGGACCGAGTATAATCATCTACCATACGATGTCTAGCTTGGATCTCAAGATTTGCTTGTTGTGGTGACTCCTATCTTCCAAGGACAACCTACTATCTTTCTACCTATGATGCTTTTATCTATTTTACTTACTTTGAGAGTGAGCTCGGGGTATGTCTTAGCCCCAGTCCCATCTTATGACTAGAGGCATTATTGGACATCTTGTAGACTCTTGTACGGATATGTGCTACGTGTTGTATTTTGAGCTTATGGTTATGGTTATCTATTCGATTTGGTATTATGAGTTGATTATGAGAATTATGATATGCATGTATGTTTGATGGAGAAATGTGAAAGATCTTAAATCCCAAATTGCCCCTATAGAGTGAGTCATACTTACCCGCCCCTTAGTTCTTATGTGCTATGTGAATCCATGTTAATCTCTATCCTTATGATGTCCCCATAGTATAAGTCCTATTTTCCCGTCCTTCAGAACTATGCGTTTACTATTTCATATGCATTTTTGAACTGATGATGTGTGAATGGATGTTATGAGGCTTGTTTGGGGACTCTTGGGTTCCCATTCGCCATATCACTCCTAGACCCTAGATCCGGGTCATGACACTTTCCTTGTGGCATTGACGGTCTTTTGTGGTATTTGCTTAACTTCCTCATTCGATACCTCCACCTGGCTGCTTATTTGTGGATGATATACTGTGGCCACCTTGTGCCTCACACCATACTTAGCTAACAGATTCTTCATTGTCTGGTTGATGAAATGTGCACCTCCATCACTGATAATAACTCGCAGAGTCCCAAACCTTTGAAGATCTGCTTTTTCAGAAACTTGCTCACCACCTTGGAGCCACTGGTGGATAAGGCTATTGCTTTAACCCACTTGGACACATAATCAACTGCGTCCAAGATGCAGTGATTACCAAAAGAGGATGGGAATGGACGCATGAAGTCCATCCCCCATACATAAAAAATCTCCACCTCTAAGATGTTGTTTAGGGGCATCCATGCCTCTTGGAGATAGTGCCAGTCTTCTGACATGCATCTCATTTTCTCACAAACTGCATAACATTCTTAAATAGGGTTAGCCAAAAGAAACTTGACTGTAACAGCTTGTGGGTTGTCCGTTCTCCTCCATGATGGCCCCCATATGGTGAAGCATGATATCTTTCAAGTACTCGACACATTTCTACCTCTAGGATACATCTTTTTAACTATTCCGTGAGCACTTTTCTTGAAGAGATAAGGTTCATCCCAGATACAAGCCTTCACATCATGAGCCAGTCGCTTCCTTTGCTGGTAGTTAGCATCTAGGGGGAAGACCCAACTTACCAGGTAGTTGACAATATCAGCATACCATGGCAGCTCCTCTACTTCTAATGCCAAGAGTTGTTGATCCGGGGATTCTTCCTTAATATGACTTTGCTCACCTATGTGAGCATCATTCTCCAGTCGAGACAAATGGTCAGTAATCTGATTCTCACACCCTTTTAAATCCTTGATCTCAATAGAAAACTCCTGTAGCAATAGGATCCATCTAATCAATATGGGGTTGGCATCTTTCTTGTTGAACAAGTACCTCAGAGCTACATGATTAGTGAACACTATGACCTTGGTACCCACCAAATAGGATCGGAACTTGTCAAAAACATATATCAATGCTAGTATCTCTTTCTCAATGACTGTGTAGTTACATTGTGTGTGGTCTAGGGTCTTGCTGGCGTAATATATGGAGTGAAACACCTTATCCTTGTATTGACCCAACACTACTCCCACAGCAATGTCACTAGCATCACACATTTAGGTACTTCTTCACTCTTACTTTTGTGGACGGACGTTCTTTCAGTAGTGGATTTGTAATGCTCATCTAGGTCACTTCTGTATTAATGTCTATTTTCCATTGGTTAAAGCTTTTTTATACCGATTCCAAGTCATTTATGATTTATTGGCACTAACAATTCGATCGTCTGATCACTCATTTGAATTTTATTCAATTTTTCATGTTTGAATGCCTCTATAACTTGAAAAATTAATGTTGGCAAAAAATAAAGGAAAATGGTCTCAAAATAGAATTTTGACAATTTTATCAGCTCGAAAATTATCAATAGAAGCATGGTCGGCTCGAGTTTTGAGGCTTTTGATGGGAATTTGAATCATTTGGCATTTTAGCTTTTGAGATTTAGCATAAAGTTGACTTTGATTAACATTCTTAAAAATTGTGCCCGAATAAAAATTTTGATAGTGCGGCTAGCTCCGAAACATCGAGTTTAGTCTAGAACAATCTTTCTTTGAGTTTTCAAGGCTTTCAATCTCATTTTGATCCCCTTGGTGAAATTTAGCTAAAATTAGCCCTTGAATGTGGAATCCACTTTTTATTAATATGACCTCGTATAAAAAAATTTACTTTGTCGTTGAGTCCAAAATGTCAAGATTCATTGGATGACATAGTTCTTTTTTGTGCAAAAAATTCTGAACAAATTCCAAGCACCCAATCAGAGAATCAGACTTTGCCAAAAACCAACTGAAATACATCATCGATCAATTGATGTAGGGAAATTGCTACTCCATTTTCATGAGCCTTGGGATCACATTCATGGAAGTAGTAGGGTTTCCCTTTGCTATATAGGGTTGGGCCTTAGCTAGATAGTAACATCGCTCCTATGAGTTATCATCCACAAATCTCATATTTTTGTAATTTCATTAACTATATTGGCAACAGCGAGCCTCGTTCTATGATTTCAGTTTGGGATGTTGGATTTAGTGTAGATGGATGGATTTTTTTCTATATAGTTGATACAGACACCCTCAAGGGTCGTTATATACCCTAACACGATATGTACATCTTTCGGCGAGCATCTGGATTTATGCTCCAGCCTCGGCGATCCCCAGATACTTTTACCGTGCATCTGAATACAAGCTCCGACCTTGATTCCTAAAATACATCTAGTGAGTATTCGAATTTATGCTCAGACCTTGTTATTTTCCCCGGCACCTGAGTTTGGAATAGAATTCTGATTTTGCAATTCCAAGCTTGGCTCCACCTCTTTGCAGGGTGATGACACCAGTAGCTACGGAGCACAGATGACCATTTCTGTCATAATTGAATTCCAACTTAGAGCTCCTTTACATACAGTCAAGTGACTTTCATTCCTTCTACTCTAAACTATTGTGTGCCTATTTGGAGCTTAAGAAAAGCAATCGGCTTGGAATGATGTCATTGGTTCTTTTCTTCTCTTTCCCTCTCAAGAGTTGAATTCTATATATTATTCATAGATTTAGATTTTTTGTGCACCTCTCGGGCTTATTGGGGGCCATTCGACTTTTATTTCATATTGCACACGAGTGTACCTTCTGGGCTTATGGGGGCTCATATGGTTAGTTATCTTAGGTTCTTGAATCTAAACACCGTGTGCATACCTTTACAACTTACCATTCTTGACTTTTGTTTGTGATTTATTCTAGCATTTCTTATTATTTTTTTATTATTCTTACTCAGTCGACTTATGATGCCTATTGGGTACCTTTTTCTAGTACTCATACTACACTCTGCATTTGTTTTTATGATGCAAATCCGAGCACTAATTACCAGCATTGATCATTCGAGCCTATAGCAGACATATTCAGCGACGAGGGTGAGCATCTGGCATTTTGGGATCATTACAATCTCCTTCGGCTTTTATGGCTTGTATTTTGTTATTTTGAGACTAGCATATTGCATATAGTTATTTTGGTCCACTTTTGAGGTTTGTATTCATTTTGTAGCTGTTCTCTACTTGTAACTTCTAGGTTCTGGGAGGGATTTTATTGTATTTTGTATTTAATTTGAGGTTTCTTCCCCTTACTATATATCTTACTTTAGCTTCTAATTTGTTATTCCTATTTGGTTTCTTTCTTTGAACCCATTACCTGCGGTATTAGGTTACCGGCTGACTTACCTATCGAGGGATTATGATAGATGTTATCATGACCTGAGAAATCGGATCATGACATAAGAGTAAATAATTATATTTGTGACTTAATTTTCAGACTATATTGAATAATATTAATATAATTTGTCCATAGCCTGACCTGCAATATTCTGATTCGCACTACATCATTATTTTATATGTCGAGTCACATGACTTTTGGCACTTGCATGTCTATGGCAGAATAAATCTTTGTACTAAATTCTATGGCATGGATATTGTTTCCATCAAAGGGAAATTTCCTCTATTTGTACCTAAAAGTAAAACAAAAAAATAATCAATGTTATCTTTAATATAATCAAATATTATTTGTTTACAAAGAGATGAATTTAAATGAAAATATATATGTGATCATGAAGATTCATGCAACCAACCCTAGCTAAGTCGTTGTAATTGACTATACTATCAGTTATGTGAAAGATGTACCTTTATTATCTTTTACTTATTTTTTTAATTAATATGCAGATGCGTAGTTGTCAATAATAATAATATTATATTTAATGTAATATCATAAGTGAAGACTGAAAGAATAAGCTAAATTAGAGAAAGACTATTTTCGATAAGCCGTCAGCCCATATTCCTAAAAATATTGCTGCTTATAAAAAGGGTTCTCATCATAGTTGATAGTAGTGCAGAAAACAAGGTGGCTAAAAAGGTTTTTAACACCAAATTTAAGGTAAGTCACTTACTATATGTATCGTGTTTTCATGGCTAAATTATGAATACTCAGGGTGCGTTTGGTATGACAAAACATCTTTTTTGTCAAACCAAACATTAAAAAAGATTTTTCCAGAATTTTTTCTCATTTGTGCAGAACACACCCTTAATTTGATTAACATCATTATATTTTCAAGTTTTTTTTTAATTTTCCTAATTTCTTGTGAAACATTTTAGGGTAATTGCAAGATGAAGAATCAAGTTTTCACGTAGCTAACCAACTAAGTTACTAAAATCCTCACATAACCCTCGTTTAGGGAAATAGTTAAAACAGTTTACTTAAACCCTAATGTGGAAATTTGAATTTAATGCAAATTTAGCAGCAATTAAAAGACATTTTTATTCTCTTTTATTTTTTAAAAAAATTGATATAAGAAAAATAAAAACAAAATTTCTAATATCGACATGATTTTAATTTTGACAGAAATTATGGAGGAAAGCAACAGCTCATTCAAATTTTCAAGTATGTGCTCAATTTAATTTTTTATTGGAAGATTCTGCATTTTGAATGTTCAAATTCAAAATATTTGATTAAGAATAAAAAAATATTAACTATTTTACTAAATGTCTCAAAATACTCCAAAAATCGAAATGAACTCATATCAAACTTGAGACTGTTTAGAGCAGATTTGAGTTGACCGAGATTAAAAAAAATCAGTTTATTAAGAAAGATGAATTGCTGCAATGTATAAATAGG
>JAABOM020060879.1:0-11487 GCA_011800125.2 Solanum clarkiae
CCCGAATTGTTCAAAATTTCTAATATTTGTCCGAAATTCACAAGTATTCCCAATATTCAAAATTACGGGTTCTAACATTCTCCCCCCCTTAGGAACATTCGTCCTCGAATGTTGAGCTAGCCAAGTGAGTGCCAAGCACAATTCAACATTAGCTTAGCACGAAGATAGCCATTCTGTGCCCCTAATTTCATCGAAGTCAGTCATTTCTAACTCTACTAAGTCAGCCAAAAGGCTATGATCATGAGTAAATACTGTGCAACCCCGACGGACACGATTGGCAATAATAGAATCCTTTATCCGTGTATTCACCACAATGGCACCATCGGTTCAGAGTCTATCTCCATCTGCTTAGCAACTAGCGGGGAAAATATGGAACATTATGAAACCAGGATCAATCAATATATATACACTCCCCGAGTAAGGATCAAAAGTATACCTGTATCAACATCGGGAAATGCTTCCTGGTCCTCCTTGGTGGCCAAAGCATAAATGCGGTTCGAAGGGCCACTGGAACCTGGAGTTGCGCCACGACCTCTACCACGACCTGTTACTGATTGAGAACCCTGCCCTGCAGGGCATATAACTGCTGAGGCGGAAGGAGAGGCCCCTACTACACCGGGTAACTGCACTGACCCCTCTGTACCGGCTCTGTTAGGACAGTCCCTCATCTGGTGGCCCTGTCTGCCGCAAGTGAAACATGCGCCAGTAGTGCGGAGGCACTCTCCCAAATGTCGTTTCCCACAAGTAGGACACTGGGGTATAGTAAACCGCTGTTGGCTGCTGAAACCTGGTGTTGGGGTACTCCATGCCGGGCTAAAAGGAGGATCACTTTGCTGGGGCTGAGAGTGTCTACGTTGGAGCTCTTCTGCCGCCCCGGATGATCTAGCCCGCTTGGGCTGTCTTCTATCTCCAAATCTGTCACCCTGGCGTCTGTTACGCCTGTCTTCCATTCCCTGCGCATATGCCTGGACTCGTGCGATATCCATACCAGGCTGAGCAGCCAATATCATACACCCGTCCACATAATACGAGTCTAAACCCATAATGTACCTGTGCACACGGTCGGCCATGCTGGAGACGTGGGCTGCAGCATACACAGCTAAAGCATCAAATTCCATGCTATACTCGCGAACGGATCGGCCTCGCTGCCTCAAACTCAAGAATCTGTCTTCCCTAGCGCGCCGGAGCTCAGGAGGCAAGAAATGAGCTAGGAATGCCTCAGAAAATTCATCCCACGTAGCCAATCCAGAATCTACACCCCTGGACAATCTCCAGGATTCATACCAGTTTGCTGCCACGCCCCGGAGTCGATACGACGCTAACTCCACTGATTCAGTCTCCGAAGCCCCAATAACTCGAAGGGTCCGTTGCACCTGTCTTATGAATTCCTGAGGGTCATCTTCCGATCTGGTGCCAAAGAACTGTGGTGGCTCGCACGCTAAGAAATCACGAACCCGGGAACTCTCCCGACGGACAGGTTGACTACTTTCTGCTACCTGTCTTTGTGTCTGTTGGGCCACAACCTGCACAAGCATTTGCACCGTCTCCCTCAATTCCCTAATCTCTGAAGCAGGCTGTGGAGGTGGAGGTTCCGATACCCGAACCTCTGGAGCTGACGAGGTGAATGATTCCGCTGCCGGGCCAGCTACCCCAGACTCCCTCTGAGCAGGAGCCCTAGCAGCTCCTCGACCCCGTCCTGGCAATGGGGGCCTGCCTCTACGGCCTGCTGGTGCCCTTCTCGGCGGCATGTCTGAAATCAAAATAACTAGATCAGGGAGGAATTTATCCTACTATCACAGTTCTATCGCACGATCTAAGAATAGAAGAAAGAGTAGAATCCTAAATGTCCTGTAGCCTCCTGCGTATAGATGTGGTGCACAACACACCGATACACTGGACTCTACTAGACACGGTCTGTGGACACTCCGAGGACGAACTGCTCTGATACCACTCTGTCACACCCCACCCTTGGGTCGTGATCGGTGCCCGATAGGGACAAGTGAACACATACTAAACCAATCCCTCTATAAACCCAAGTCTGGAATTCTACCAAAATTTCGGCAGACACTCCGAGGACGAACTGCTCTGATACCACTCTGTCACACCCATTTCTGCCGAAATTTCGGTAGAATTCCAGACTTGGGTTTATAGAGGGATTGGTTTAGTATGTGTTTACGTGTCCCTATCGGGCACCGATCACGACCCCAGGGTGGGGTGTGACATTTATCTATTGTACCAAGCAAAACTTCTTTGCGGTTCATTCTTTTTTGACCAATATGGCCGAGCCTTATATGCCATGTATTTACATCATTCTCACAATTAGTAGAAGTAAATAAGGAAAAACTAATATTATCATTATTGGGACTTTGACAAACATCCAGTACAAAAACCAATCATAAAGATAACCAGTTTCATATTTTGTCTTACCCAAATACACATCCATGCCATGTTCATGAAAGGAAAATTAAAATCCACTTTAATCAATATTTAGATGGAGACTAGATTATGACAAATCGTTAGGCCTAATAATACATCATGTAGGAGTATAGTTCAGTCACCTCGCATTTGAAGTTTGCAGGTACCAATCCTTTTGACCTCCTCTTTGGAGTAGTTTCCTATGTATACCTTTTAGATCCTCAGGGGATTCTTCGATAATCTACAAAAGAATCTCTTTCCGTCACTATATGTTCAGTGGCTGCTGAATCGACAATCCATATAGGAAGTGATTCAGTTAAAAAAGCAGAACAAGAAACATTTACTTCACTATGTAAAATGTTCATAATGTCATTTATCTTAGGCTCAAGACAATCATAAACAAAGTGTCCCTTGTTCGTACAATTATAGCACTTAAGCTTAGCCATAGAAACATTTTCCTCTAGAGCAAAAATATTTTTCTCTCCTTGTTGACTAACCTTAGGCTTCTTTGTGACTTTCACATCTTGGAGTGTATAATCATTTTCGGGAAGTGTCAAAGACACATTTAGAGCTTTAAGAGTTTTTTGCTCTTCCAGGACATACGTGGTTTTGCAGTTGTCACTGTTAAGCTTATCACTTTTGTTAAGTTTGGCAATAATGTTTTTGGCAATAGTTGACATACTGATTTAAATAAGCATAAAATAAAATGAGACAACTATGCACATTATTTTAGCCTGAATTCATATACATAATAATTCTTAAAATAATTAACTATGTCAATATTCAGTTGACATTAGGTTCAGATTCGAAAGTTCGCTAAGTTCCAATCATCATCTGAATCTTAGTATGTCATAAATTTAATGCAGTCAATCATATAAGAATCACTTATCTTAAATCACATAAATTCAAGATTAAATATTCATAAATTCTACAACATATATAGAAACACTTAGTAATAATTAACATATAAATTCACATAAATCATGTTACATATAAACAAACATTATAAAAATACAATACACACATCATTATAAAAATACAATACACATGATCACTATAATATCTGTTTGCGACCAGGAATAGATAAAATAAAATCTATAGGCAGCCAATCAGGATGACATATGGCCTTCTTTACTTGCAAGTCAACATATTTATCTATAAAATATTAGACCAAAGAAAAGGCATTCTTATGCAAAGAAAATTTATGCACCATTAGCCCATATCCATATGCCATGAGTGAACAACTTTTTTTAAAAAAGAAAACATTGCACATTTTTTGTGGTGGCAGTCACAATTCCCCTTTAAAAAAATAATAAATTGAAAATTTCAGCAGTGAAAATAACTCATACAACTAAACCATCTCTGTACTTTTCAGAGACCAATTGAAAAGAAATCTTTTTTTGTTTATTCACTTCACGGGAAAAGACATATGAATATTACTTCTAAAAACTAATATTGCTGCACACCACCCTAATATAATACCACTTTTGAATTGGACATTCTTATCACATTCATTAAGAATGATGAACAGGAGAAACATATTCGAATGTTGCATGATAGCAATGGTGGAAAAAAAACACTTATTTCAATTCCCAATTAAGGTAGACCATCTTAAAGGAATGCTAAAAAACTTTCACTGTCCAATTTGCCCATCTAGTGCAGAGGAAGAAAAAAACTTTTCTCTACAAATAACTCACTTTAGGCAACCATAAATTTTGGCAGAATACAAAATTTATACAATCTGTATTATCACGAAAGCAAAGTAAGACTAGGAAAAATAAACAACCTTGCTTTGATACCAATGTAGAATCTAATCAAACACAGGATCATTGAATTTGTTTCACTAGTCAGAAAGTGCAATCACATGCATATAAACTTAAACTACACCGATATAGCCATAGTCCAAAATCATACTTTTTTACAGATTTTTATTCCAACACTTTTGGAAATGAAATCTTCAAAGAATCTTCATAGGGACTTCTTGAGTATTGAGGAGAAAAGAGAAGGAGAAGAAAAATCAGAAAAAAATACCATTATTTTTCTGATGAAAAAATTCCTTTTATAATTCTAAAGAGACATAACTTTTCAATTAGTTCTGTCTATTCTCTTTTCTTAATAATTAAATAAATATAA
Source organism: Solanum clarkiae (assembly GCA_011800125.2). Classification (NCBI taxonomy): domain Eukaryota; kingdom Viridiplantae; phylum Streptophyta; class Magnoliopsida; order Solanales; family Solanaceae; genus Solanum; species Solanum clarkiae. The sequence continues at coordinate 4,549 of JAABOM020060879.1, forward strand.
TAAATATAATTTATTTAAATATTAATAAGGATATGGGTTGACCCACATGGATGACCCAATCCAAATTCCTTCAATTTCAATTTATCTCAATGCACATTTAGGCTTAAAAGCCATTATGGGCTAAAAAGCCAAATCATAGTTCTATGTCATATTTCTCATGCATAGGAATAATCCATTCGTTAAACAATATGGTGCAAGAACCTAATATATTCAAAGAGCCAATAACAATAGACATTTATGTGACTACATTCTTGTCATAACCATAATCTTATCAAAACCATTTTGAAAAATATAATTGGGCTTAACTCACTTCATAATTTTCATAAAATCCAATCTTCATGAATGTATATGTCATGAATGATGTGAGAATAGCATGGGTAATTGAGACTCAATCTAAAATCAATAATATAATATAAAATTCATGGAAAAATATAATTAAATCCACATTTAAAATAATAACATAGATCACCCATGCCCAAAACAAGTTTTAAAGGGGACATGCACTTTCATAACTTTATAACTTCATAACTTCGATGTAAATCATCATAGTAGGGCTTAAAGTAACTTTAAATCATAAATAAAATACAACTCATACATCAATTGAACTTAATAAATCAAAATAATAAAAACTCACATTTAAAGTAAGCCTAATTTCATGAAAAGTCACTTGAAAGAGTTTGAGACTTCTTGGTAGAAAGGAATCAAGTATCAAAACCCACATACCTTTCTTAGCAAGATGAATTTGAGAAGAATTTAGCTTGAAGTTGAGACCCCAATTGAATCCTAGCTTGAATCTTGAAGATGAGCCTCAAGGAGAAATTTAGGAATTGACTTCTAGAGTATGAATGTTTTTCTAATGAGGATTGATTGGAAAGATAGAATATCAGCTGATTTAGGGGTCTAGGACAGATGAGAGGTCATAAACACCCTTAGAATAACTCAAAATTATATAAGGGTCATTAATGACACAGAATTAAAATTTCACATAGGCCCCTTCACAAATGAGCATTACGAAAACGAGTATAACACCTTGATCTGACCTTGGATGAGGTGAAACTGAATGCATTAGAAAGATAATTAAAAATACTTCAATTTGATAGGTTGTGGGTCACCTAATTTTTTGTGCTAAGAGATATGATTGTTTAAATTTGATCCTTCTATCGGTTCATATGAAAAGTTTAGCCAATGGAATTCCTTCGAAGTTGACTTGATGAAAGGGACCCAAGATGATCGTAAACCATCTCAAATAAATCTTGTATCGAAGGCTTGAAAATGAATTTAGCATGGCCTTGAAGGTCACTTGGAGATCCTTATATTAGAGCTTGAAAGGAATAGGGATGACAATGGGGCAGGTAAGGGGAGGGTACGGGGCAATACCCGCATAAACCCGCAAGGATTTTACCCGCTCAACCCCGCCTCGCTCCGCATAACATAATATTTTATTTTTTATCCGCCCCACCCCGCCTCACAAAACTTTAAGTGCTCACACTGTTCTTTGTGTCACAAATGTCGTAGAGATCTTTTTATCATGCCCTAAGATTGTTAGCTACCAGTTTGGTCCTCTGGAGTTCACATTCATCCTTTTTATATAATATAATATAAATTATAATATATTGTAAATTCCATTTTATTTACAATATTATATTATAAAAAATCATATAATATACATTATATACAATATCATATTATATAAGAAAAAGTTAAATTCCATTTAATTTGCCATAATATTGTAACATTATATGATTTGATGAACTTTCATTAGAAAAAACATCTTCTGCTTGTACTTAAAGTTTTAAAAAAAAACACTAACCTGCACCCACCCCGCCCCGTGCCCCGCAAAAATATTAACCTGCCCTACCTTGCAAGTATAATACCCCGCCCCACCCCGCCCCTCCGCATTGCCATTCCTAGAAAGGAGGATTCGAGAAGCATTTTGAGTGAACGAATAAGAAGCTAAGTGTTAGAATAAGAACGGATAGTAATAAAGGAGTATAAACTAATTTGGAGGGGTCCCATATAGGGTTCACACGGCCCGTGGAGGTGTCCATAAGGTGTCACCTTGGTCAAACACTTTTCCGTAACCAAATTCCAAGCATCACTAAAGCTATAAAAGTCCGGGTCCTTATATCATCTCTCCCATGGGAATATGCACCCTCAAATGTGCTAGAACAAGTCTTGAAAAGCTTGACTTAGAACATGAAATATCCGAACGCAAGGTATAATGCATAATTCATCATTTGAAAATCATCAAGTCATTAAAACTCATATCAAAACGTATTTAAATCATTCAAAACATCATAAATATCATTTTCATGCACATATATGCATGTCATATCATGAAACTCAAGAGTGGAAGAATTAGGACCACTGGGAATAGGAAGAACCTAATACCATAGACTTGACTAGATTGGAAAGGATGGAGATATCATTGCATCATACTTGATTCCACTTCTCACGTAGCACTTTAAACATGTTGATCCTTGTTGCTAAGTCTCTTCACTTTCCCATCCAAGATCTCAACCGAAACTTCCTCATAAGACAAGTTCTCCTTAACCTCAACACCTTCCAAAGGCACACACTACAACAAATTTGATTATCAGATATGAAAATTTCATCATTAATTAATCATATTTCATCATTTAAGATCTTGTGTGATGAAAAAAATTTCTTCAATCAATCGTCTCTAAAACTGGGTCGCTAAAAGCATGCAAAGACGACATCGTGTGTCGTCGCTAAAAAGGTTAGATTAACTATGAAAAGTAAAATCGTCCCTGACTGTGTCAATATTTGTGAAAAATATATTTGTCATAAAAAATATAATTTTTTTGTAGTTGATTGTATAATTTTTTCACTAAAAAAATTATTAATAATGACAAAACTACCTCGTCACTGATTTTTTAATTCAATTAGTGACAACGTGAATTGTCTCCAAAATTACATATATTTCATAGTTAAGGAAAATTAGTTTTGTCACTAAAGACATTCTTTTATACACAAAAATATTTTTTTTCCCTAAATGTATAAATTAGTGACAATTTTAATTGTAAAAGAATAGCTTACAATTTTGTGGTTGAAACCTATCGGGTTGTCACTAAAATAAATATTGTTAGTGACAATTTAGTGATAATAAAATTGTTGTCATAATTATTGACAATAAAATAGTCATCATAATTAGTGACAATATTTGTGATTAAAGACAAATTCAATTCAGAATCAAAAATTGAATTACATTATTAATCAGAACACAATTTTAGGACAAGGACTATACTATATCCCAAATATATTCAATTTATGACAAGATAATGTTCTATGATTAAAGTGTCATTAAAAAAAATTCAATGTAATTTAATCATTGTATTTTTCTCCTATCTTGTGAATCCTTCCACTTGTTTGAAGTGAGAAAAAAATGAGCTATTGTTTCTAATTTGATTGATAGCACATTCAAAATTATTGCTACACAGCTCCCGCTTAAAGAAAATGAAGAGAAATTAAACACAACTTCAATAATAAGATTCCCAGTAAATCTCATGTCTAATTAACAACACTCATATTAAAAATAGAAAATCATAGGACACTTATAAGACGTGGAATGAGCCTTAAAACTTAAATCTTTACCCGCTTCCTATTTGTTGACGTAATATTTTGAATCTTTAAAATGCTATATGGTTGAACATCCAAAAACAATAATACATAATATAATAATAGAAAGGTCATGACCTATGTTGAGCAAACATACCAAGACAGCAAACTCTAATCAAAGTTCCATTTAAAAAGCTAGTGCGTTAAGCATCAGCACCTTTTCTACCATAAGGCCTACATTTGAAGTTTATTTAGGAAGTTCTTCCCGTTAAAATCATCATATTGCGGTCATAGGTCTACACCCCTTTTCTAGTCCAACTTCCACAATAAACACAAATTCCACTCAAAAAATTTTCTATAAGACAACCACCACAAATACAAGATATTGATCACATTTTCTTTAAAATTAAATTAAAATTAAAAAACACAAATAAAGAACTTTAACAGCATATATTAACAGCTTGATAACCATGTGTATGATATTATTATATATCCTCAATTAATGAGGTCGTCTCCCATTTAATAAAGTCAATCTTTCTTTATCTATAAGATTTACTTGGTAGTAACATCGTTGTATATTATATTCCCTAATTTAGTGGGATAAATGATTTCTATCACTTTATAAGAAAAATAAAATTAGTTCTTCTCATAGGGTCGTTTTCTTATATTCAAATCGTAAGAGAGCAAAAGATTTCTTTCTTTCTTTCTATATATATATAGAGAGAGAGAATCTTTTTGGCAACTGTGATTATCTACACCATTGCAGTCCTTTATTGGTAATGTCATTTTTTTTGTCTTATCAAGTTCTTTTTTCTTGGTTACTATACTAATTTTTCTTGCTTCATCCATTTATTGATTATTGTTATTCATATTTGTGTTTCTTGTTTCCTTTGCTCCATTTGCAGTTGCTTACTAATAACATCCGAATTATAGAACTATGACATAATCAAACCTTTTTCCCTTAACTATCTGCTCTTGAAAGGTTAGTTGATCATCCTTGCATGTCATAATTTTTAAGTTCTCTTTCTTTGCCTTACTGTCTGACTATATAGAAGGATATTGTATTCACATCAAAGTGACAAGATTCGAATGTAAATCTAGTTCTAAAAAAGATCTGAATTTTTGAAAAATTCATAAAGGTCTTCGATTTATGTATCGTAAGGTCTGTGTACACCCTACATATTGGTGTATATGTATTTTACTAGTTTTGGATACGTGTATTACACATAGATACCTGTTACTTGGTATCAAATTTTTCTATATGATTTCAATTGATATCTAAGATGATCGAAATTAAAAAGGTATCAAGAAGGCAGGTTCAGGATATTGAACATTAATCTTATATTTTAGTCACATTAATCTAACATTTGTGGAGGTGCTTCTTTATAAAATATGTTCTTTATAGAACATTTTACACCCCTTTTATGTTAGATTTGATAAGAGGCAATTGATTACCTAAACAATTATTTGTAGATAAAAAGTTTCCTCTTCAACCTGGAAAAGGTCAAAATGCCTTCTTTCATCTTATTGGAAGTATACAAAATGCTTCGTGTTAGAAATGATTTCTATGTCTCACTAAAAAGCTTGTCGTAATTATCTGAACAACCTTGTAATTGAAGCACCATTTAGGACTATTTTACATAAATAATTGTCTAGGTTATAAAAGAAAGAAAAGGAAAAATATTATTATTTTTCAGTAATACTTTTGACTTTGAGAATAATTAAAATTTTGACTAGCAAATATTTTGTTAAAAAAAGTATGTAATATAACAAATTTAAGAAGAAAATAAATAGTTTTATTATGTTGTAGACCTTAAACTATTTTTTTTCATATTTAGGAGTCTTTTTTCACATTAAATTTTAATCAATTAATTATTCAACTTTTGACTATTCAACTACAAATTACTAGTTGTATTCATAAACGATTAATATATCTATATTATAAATAATTTGAATTGATTTTTTTTCATTCTTTTCAGTTCACAATCGATTAAACTGTTGCATCACACAAATAATATTTATATGATTTTATTTACGTGAATATTGTTAATCGAAAAATGGCTTTTTAAAGGAAAAAAATAAAAATTGATTTAAAACTTAATTTATTTAAGAAAATCAATTTTTTATAGAAAACAACAGAGTCACTACTTAATTTTTTAAAGAAATTAAGAAAACTTAAAATAATTTTAAGACTCTAACAGAAAAAAATCTTAAAATAAACCAATTTTTTTACAGAAAACAACAGAGTCGCCACTTAATTTTTTAAAGAAATCAAGAAAAAATTAAAATAATTTTAAGACTCTAACAGAAAAAATCTTAAAATTTCAGAGAAATAGGTAAGAGTTCTTATTACTATTTTAAGAAGGTATTAGCACTTCAACAGCCGCTAACACGTGGTTATCCAACGATTTGAAAATTATTAGATTAACTTTTGAAAAAAAAATTTTAACAACAACAACAACAACAAATGTCAATTTAATTAAGTTAAACTAAGCAAATAAATGTTAGTATTCAAACATATACAAATGATATATGCAAAATGAGATAAAAGAAAAATATGAGTTTTTGGGTTGTTGGCCCATTTATACAAAGGGCTGCTGCAGATTTCTTGGGCCTTTGATCCAATTCAAATTTCTGATATACACTAGTCGTATATTAGCGTATACAAAATATATATGACTCGCTCCTATCCTGCAATGACTCGAGAAAGACCCGAAATGCAAGTGTGGAGTCCGAAATGAGCTCAGATCATTGTTCATGCAAAAAGATAAAGATAAAAATTAGTATGCGATATAGATAAACCCAAATAAATGTTAAGAATCATCAAAATAAAATAGTTTTAGTAAAATCGACTATGGAAGGTAAAATCATTGAGTCAGAAATAAACTGGAATATCAATATTGCTAGATGCCACACGAGCAAATAATTTTATATCAATTTTGCTATACAATTTTACTACTTTACTACTATTGCAAAGACGAAAATTAACTATTATTTCAGTAAGTGGGTTCTTGAAATACTGCAAAAAAGACAAACTTCACCACCAAAGAAACCAACTTTACTCCAATTCCAACAAATGAGTTCCTTGACTATACTTTAAGTAAAATAACTTTTAGCACTTTTTAGGAATAAGGAAACTACAAGAAACAAACATTTTAAATACCACAGAAGCTTGAAATCATCTAAGAAAACCATAAATATTGAACAAGAAACATGAAATCAACATCAACTCCTAATACAAATAACATCATAACTCGACTCTGGAATGTCTTAATGACATATATGTCACGACCCAAACCACGGGCCATGACTAGTGCCGATTAGGCACTTAGACCATTATTAAATTCCAACACTACATAC
>JAABOM020060880.1:0-46126 GCA_011800125.2 Solanum clarkiae
ATTAGCACATGAACAAATATATCATATAAGAAGTCACAGTAAAGCCTAAAATGGAACAATCCTATCCCCAATACCAAATTCCATGTACATAGAAGCATACAAGGTTCATTCATACTTAACAAATGGTTAGAAGTTGACTTGCCACAAATAAAGTCTCAAATTCAAGAATAAATCACTGATTTCCCTCTTCGATGATACTTCAAATCACCACAATCTATACAAATATAGCTGTACAATCACATAATGAATCTAATGACTCTAAAATTAATTAATTCGGAGAATAAGGCGTAAAATGGTCCAAAATTTCATGCTAGAAAATGTAGTCAAAATTAAAAATTTATCGATGAAAAGATTCTACTCGTAACAAGAAATCTAACAGTGAAAACGATTTAAAAAATGGAGCTAAGACGAGGGAGAAATCAATGATTTAAGGTTAGTAAATTCTATTTCAAAAATTCCCAATTTCCACCATTAAATTCCCAAATTAGAAGCTAAAAAACAAATTAATCAATGAAAATTATTGAAATAGGTTAGAAATTAGTTATCCAATCACTTCGTCTCGAAAACCCATGAAATCTCTCTTGAAAACGAAGATTGAAATGTTCAAAATGGTGAAAAGGGTTTAAATCACATATTTTAAAAGTAGACACTATTCATGCACATGCAATGCTCCGCGAATGCAGAGCCATATTTGTGAACCTAAAAACTAGAGGGGCGTAACCTTCTGCGAATGCAGTAGTCACCTCACGAATGTGGCGTTCTGGCTATTGGTTCTCCACGAACGCGGAGAACTATTGCCAGATATACCACAAACAGTAGTGCACTAGCAATTCAGACCAAAGAAAAGCAACAACTTAACCCTGAGAATTCATTTGGAACCTAATAAACACAAACCAAACATAAAATCCTACCAGAAATGATGATTTGGACTCAATGGAGCTAACAGAATTTGAATTCGGAACCTTTATTTCCCCAAACTTGAGAAGGATCATTTAAAACCTCTAAAAATTACAATGAGGGTATTTCTAGCATTAGTTTCACCACCCAAAATGTTGACCGAAATCAAACGTATGATCCAAAATGAACTGAAAATGCAACTTTGAGCCTAAAATCTCTGTTTTAACTAAATATTTTAGTTCTGCAAGTTCTCCTAGAACATATTATATATTCTAGATCTAATGGAATCGACGGAGTTGAATTCCAATGGACGAAACTCGAAATGGCTCCAAAATTCAAAATTTCCTTATTAAAGCCTTTTAAAACTCTTTCTTTTACAAAACTCTAATGTTTTATGATATTTTCCAAATCCAACTTTTGAACTTGCCCAAAAATGACATAAGACAGCTTTTGGAAAGGGAAAATATTAATTTGTTAAAAACATCAGAAATGACCTTCGAGGTAATTATGAAAAACTTTTGACCCAGGTTGTACAAAATGCTCTAAAAGAATTTTTGAGATCCTTCTAAAAAATTCTACCCCAGTTACTCATTCGATAAGGAATATGCTCCTGTAGAAGGACATTTGTGACCCTCTCAAAATTCTTCCCTAGTCCATGATCAAAAGGGAAATCAATATTTTTATTATGATGAGACTGAACTCCATAGGAGTGCTTACGTATCCCTCATAAATGGAAATCAAGTCTGACGTAGTTCCAAATACTAGATGAAAGAACATTTCATTATTAAATGAATAGCATTTGAAAAAAAGAACTCGAGTCAAATTTCTCTATTTATTGTGCTAGTGTAGATGTTTCTCTCATAAGACTCGGGAAAGCTACCCTTTTCTTCATATGACACCAATCATGATTAGACTTCACTTTATTCAACATATTCATTAGAGAATTGGAAGTGGATTATTGGACACATTGCGCACAGGTTCCTTGAGTTGGATGGTTTTGGTATATATGAGTTTCTTGATTTTATCTTTTAGGGATCGACAAGATTTTGTGGTATGTCCTTCCATTCCAAAATGATACGCACAAACCTTTTTAGGATCATACCATTTGGCTTGGGTGTCTACAGGTAAATCAGGAGTTGTGTGATGTAACCAGGTTCTTTTAGTCTTTCGTAAAGTTTGGCGATGGGTTTGGCTAGTGGGGTGTAGTTTTTGTGGACCTTTTATCAAAGTTAGGGTAGTTTCTATAATTTGGTTGTTGAGGAGATAGGGATGATGGTGGAGTAGGTTGGTAATGTACAGGCTAGGTGTTATAAATGGGATATGCGGGTTATAAGTATTGTGGGGGTGGAGCTTGGTAAGGGGTATATGTTGGATAATGTGGGAAAGGTGCAGGGTAAGGAGATCTATGACAGTGAGGGAGAGTTGGAGTTGGTATTTGTGATCTGATGGGGCTTTTGGTCCCATGCGCTAACATGATTGCACCCACTTCCTTCTTCTTGCGGTTCTTGGGAAGACTTCCAGATTGTAATGCCTTGTTGGTGGCCTATAGAGCTTTCAGGTTGATGATGGTGTCATTCTTAATACCTTCCTCAATTCTTTCACCCAACTTGATGATATCCGCAAAGCTCTTCTCTGCGACAAGCATCATCCTATCGTAATATTGAGGCTTTTGTGCCCGAAAGAAATAGTCCTTCATTGGAGACTCATCTATGTAAGGTCTAGGATTAGCAGCCTTAGACCTCCACCATATGGCATAGTCTCTAAATGTTTCATCAGGCTTCTTCTTTAGATTCTGTATATAGAACCAATCAAGTGCATTTTTTGTGTTGAACCCAAACCAATCCACAAAATCAGAGGCCATATCTACCCACTTGGACCATTAGCGAGCATCTTGGTCGATGTACTAGGTCAAAGCCTCCCTTGTGAGGCTTCTTATAAATAGTTTCCTTCTTATCTTCTCATCTCTCCCAACTCCTGCCAACTTGTCATAATACATGTGCAGATGGGCCTTAGGGTCAACCAATGTGGTTGAACAATTCAAACTTGGATAGTTTGTATCCTTTAGGTAGTTCCACATCAGAGTGTAGAGAGAAATCCTCATAGCTTAACCCAACTAGCTTCTTATTTTCTTCAACATATTGCACGTGGTTAGTCAAACTATCCAACTTCTCATCCGTAAATTTGATCACTGGATCCTTTTGGGAGAATTCTAATTCATGGTAGTCATGGGTATAAAGAGCGGCTTCGACATATGTAGGTTTATGGTTATAATTTCCAGGGTTGTGGGCATAGGAAGTATTGGTGGTGAATTTGGGAGGTATGATTGGGATGTGGCTAGAGTTTTGAGGGTATAATGTTAGCTCAGAAGGTCCTGAATGGTATAGGTTTTGCAAGTGATGGCTTGGAAGTTGTGCATTTGGGTGGCATACTAGTGGAGATTGGTTGCATTTGGGAAGTGGGTTGAACAAATGGAGGGTAATTTGGGAGTATGGCTTAGGTAGTAGCGATTTTATCTTCCATGTTCTCCCCAAAAGGAGTGTCAAGAGAAATGGATAGCTTAGCCAGATTTCGCATGCTAGCCACCTCTTCTTCAAGTTCTAAAATTTTCTATTCCAACCTTGAAACCAAGTCAGTGGAGTGAGCTCATCTTTCAAAATTTTCAATGATGTTATTGTCATCATCCATTTTGCCTTTTCTATTGTTGCTCAAACTTGGGAGTGGTGGAGGAGAAGGAGCCCCTTTTAATATTGTGTGGTAAGCCAGAGTGCACAAATAGATCGACCTTTGGGAAGGGGAAGGCACAAGAAAAAAATAAGAAGAAGAAAGACTCAAGTTAGTAATGTGATAAATGACACAAAACAACACGTTAGTTTGCAAAAATAAATGCCCTAAATGCAAGGAGTCTCGTTGAATCAGATATCGGCCTAAGATGCCACATAAGTGACTCACGATAACTAAATAAGCCTTAATTTATTAATTGGATTTTAGAGTTAGAAAATAAAATAAATGAACTATTTTATTAATAATAACCATTATAATTTTTGAATGATAAATAACATATATAAAGCCTAAGGGATGATAGGGTAACAAATGGGAAATAATCCTAGACTTCACAACCTTCCATGGCATAATTTCAACAACATAAAATGTGCAAATAAAATAAAAGTTTTCTAAACTCCATGTTAACGACAATTTCAGCTTGAATTATTATCGCGATTCACATTGACACATAATATGCAATTTCTTGTCTAAAGGGTGATTGGACCATTAAGACTTAAATTGGATGGATACTGTTATTGTAGATTTACTCCAAGGGTCAAACTGCCTAAGAATTATGCATGCATGACCTAATTTAAGGGGTGGATATAGCTCTATCTTAGGTTTCTATAGAGTGGTTAGACACAGACCAAGGGTGGTCCGATGCAAGAAGCACGTGGTCCAATAGTGGTAAGAACATTTGTTATTCACCACATATAAGCTTACTCTCTAAAATTTGAATTTTGAAAGAATGCGGGAGAAGTGCAAAGGCACAACATCACCATAAAAAGAAAAATGGATCCCAAGTGGGGAAAGCTATGAATGGTATGCCAATTTATCAAAATAGTAACAATTAGCACGTAAAGCAACAATAAGCAAATAAAATAATTAAAAGTTGTCAGGCAGGAATTTGGAAGCTAGAGTAACACTATAAAATAAATAAAGGGAAGAGAAAAGGAAACAGGAAGGGGAGTTATGTTAGTGGAGAATAAGGGAAAGGAAGGGGTTGTTAGAGAGGTGTGGGGAAAGGGAAAAAATTAAGTTAGTAAGAAAAAATAATAACAGTATATTAAACAAATAAGACAGATAACGCAATTAAGGAAAGTATATAAGGATAAAGGGAACAGAATAACATGAAAATAACAAGGGTAAAGGAAAGGGGATCAACATGCGTAAAAGAAAAACCCACATAAATCACAAAAACATGTACTGATTAAAACCCAATATCCCCAATAGAGTTGTCATTCTATCGCGCCCTATTTTTCTCGCAAAAAATGGGAACCTAGAAGACATTGTGGAACAACTCTTTTGGGATGTGAAAGATATAGTTGAAGAGTCGCCCCTAAAAAATATAAGGTGTATTAAGATACCATTCTAACTTAAAAACTAATCTAAGGGTTAAAGTTACCAAAGATCGGGTAAGGGTTCAACTTACATCAAAGGGAAGGTATTATGCACTATCAAACTCCGCAAATATGGGTCCTGACTGTATCTTGCATTTTTTGTTGGGGTTAACAAATAAAGTCTCTAATTTTGTTAAATTATTCGAATAAATGCTTATGTGATAAAAAATTCAAAGAAAGATGAACAAACTGGAGAGAAAGTAAACAGATAAAAAATTGATAGAAAATACATCTATCTAGCTACCCCAAGTAATTAAAACAAACAAAAGAGAAAAATACTAAACTAAGCAAATTATTTTTGACTAGGATCAGTTTACTCGGTGATGTACTATGATAATATAGCAGATTTGATTCTTAAAACTTGGAATTTTATGTGTTCTCAAAGTGATGTTAGTGGATATGATGTGTTTTTATGTTTGTTTTCCAGGATTACAGGATTTGGCAAGATTTTGGGCTAAGTGTGCAGTTGCTGCAGTTTTTGCTGAAATATGAAAAACTTTATGGCTCGTGGAACTTTCCACGAGCCGTAGAATGGGTTTTTAAGTGAGATCCAGTGAAGGGCTAATTTTCTGAAGTTGCATTTACGAACTGCTAGGCGAGCCATAGAATTATGAACGAGTCTTAGATGAAGTTTCGTACCCTGAGGATCAGAAGTTGGGATTTTCTGAAAAGTCATCAAACGAAACTCTATACGAGTTGTAAGTCTAAATACAACCCATTGAAGGGTCTCATAGAAGTTGTTCCCAGATTTGAAGGAAAAAGTCGACGCAGTCCCGATACGGGTTGTAAAACATAGTACGACCCGTAATCTTATTCATATTGCCTGCCAAATATAGTTTTTTTATTTTGTTTCGGACTTGTATTTAAAATTCTATAAATAGATTATCTTTTAGGTTATTTCAGGGGAGAACGAAGGAGGACGACTAGAAAAATTCAGAGAAGTGCTTAAAAAACTTGAAACATTATTTTGTGATTTTAAATTCATACTTTCTGATTTCTTATGAAGAGTTGGGATTGCTTATTCTTAAATTAATCCTTGTAAGTTCTCAATTATGTTATTCTATATCATGATTCTTGCATCTACAATGGTTATGCATAACTAAATCCACAACTATGATTGTGAAAACCATGAAGAACTAACAAGGTAAAACTAGATAATTTATAATTCTTAGAAAGTGTGCATGCATGTATTAATTAATTCTCTTTATTTTGATTGATTTTTAATGGTTACCAATGTTAGAATTCACCTAGTTGTTACTAACTGGATCAAGATACTAATAAATGGGAAAAATATTAATTAAGAGGATTCAATCAATTTCAAAACTGGATCAAGGGGAGGTTGTACTAGCAGAATAGACAAGGGTTAGTAATGTCATACTGCAGGATGGATCAAATCATCTAGTGAAATTTACTTCTCGCTTGGATCAAAAGGTTTGGTAAACTTAACTTACCGTTATGCATGCAACACACTAGAAAAGAATGAGATTATCTGGTAATACCAAGCTAGGGAATCATGGGCAACACAATACCTTAGTTACTCTTCTTACTGATTTCGCAATAGTTGTTCTAGTTTACATTTACTTTCTGCAAATTACAACCCCTTTTTCGGCTGATAAGTAGGTTAATTAAATCGAATTGCTTGAAATTACTCTGAGTCTATCATTTTCCCTATGGGTTTGACCCTAACCTTGGTTAGGTTATATATCTTGACAATGACCATTTTAACCTCTAAAAAGGAGGTGTAGATTGTACGACATCAAGATTTGGCACCATTGCCGGGGAATACGGCTAAACTGGTTTAAGTTAAGTAATTCAGGAATTAATCCTTATTTTCCTCATTTTACATTTTTTGCTATTTTTCTTTTGTTTCAGAGGGCAGGTGTAGTGTATGCATAATACTTAAAGTCGAGGCATACTCTTGACTCCATTAGACCTTGAGATCCAAAGGATGCTGAGAAAAATGGCCGAAAATAACTCAAATAATGTTGCAACCGATGCAGTGAATGCAACACTAAACCAGAATCAGAATGAGAACAATAATAATCTACCTCCACTTGAGGATATTAACCCACTTCCACAGGATCTTCAAGCCACATCTCACACATGGAATTAATATCGACTTGACTCTATGGTGATAGATGTTGCTGGAGCTATTGTGTTGCCTCCACTACTGGATGACACAAAGTTCATTGCTTCAAGTGGGTTACTCGAAATACTGTAGAATCGCGGGTTGTTCACAGGCCTACTTTCAGAGGATCCGCATAACCATCTATAGAACGTTGTTTTGCATTTGTAAGAGTATGATAGGAAGCCAACATTTGTCTATGGATGTCATTAGGCTTCGTTTCTTCCCATTGTCTCTAATAGGAGATACAATGCTATGGTTATCGGAGCTCCCACAGAGTTTGATCATCAGCTAGGCTGAACAACAAAAGGCCTTTTTAGAAAGATTCTTTCCAAGGTCGAAAAAGCTTTAGTTGAAGGACCAAATCAACAACTTTGAGAAACTACCTGAAGACTCGATCAATACCATGTGAGAGAGGTTCACAAAGCTCCTGAGGAGTGTCCCTGACCATAAGATCATTAATGATGCCTTAGTGGAGATCTTTTATTGAGCCCGGATGAGAATAACTAAGTTGTTGCTGACACTATCATGGAAGGCTCATCTCTAGATCATCTATTTCTGGTGATTACTGAAAGGTTAGATAAAGTAGTCCAGATAAATCATGCATGTGGGACGAGAGATAAGTTGATAAAAAAAATAGCTCGTTCGCAGTCAGTACTAATTGGACGCAAGCAAAATAAATGAGGATATGATGCAAGAGCTTTCTCAAATTAGTACCAATGAGGAGTTGTTGATGAAATAGAACCAAGAATGTGTGAATGCAAAAGTTCATAAGCCTTCATAAGCACCCATGTATGAGGAGTCTTACTGTAAGGAGGACACTTGCTTCATCACTAATCAGATGGTAGGTTTCTGGACCAACGTCCAAGGGTCCAATCAGGACTATTGGTGCCAAGGTCAAGGAAACCAAGGTCGAAATTATAATAGGGATGATACCTTCAGAGACAACAATAGAGGAGGCTACTATGAAAGGAAATAGGGGCCAAGACAGAGATGCTTATTGGGGACATAAAGATGGTTACATAAATGATTCATATGTACCACCACATAATTGAGATTCGAGTGCTGGTAGCTCTAGAGTTGAGGAGATATTTGATCACTTGTTGAAGAAGGTTGACGCTCGGGATGATACCTTGAAAGGGATGAAATCTAACATCTCCAGTATTAATTAGAAAATCAAGTCTTATTCTATTAATATCAAGTAGCTGGAGCAATAATTCGATCAGATGTCGGCTCAATTGAACCAGCGTCAGAAAAGTACATTGCCTAGCAATACAGTTCAAAATACAAAGAATGAGGGGCAATGTATGGTGGTGACTACTCATGGTGAATGATAGACTACTGACCCTCCAATGCCGGTTGATGATGATGATGGCCATGAGAAGATAGTAGAGAGCAAAGATGTAGAGACCAAAGATATTTATGCTAAGGATAGGGTGAGTGATGTTGTAGTGATGCCAAAAAAACTGAAACCCATTCCTAGACCTCCCCCTTCTTTCCCTCAAAGAATAAAAAATAAGGAGGATGAAAGTAAATTCCAGCACTTCCTCTTCATGCTGAAACAACTCTCTATCAACATCCCTCTCAGTGAGGCATTGGAAAAGATGCCTAGGTATGCAAAGTTCATGAAGGACTTGGTCATAAAAAAAATGGGTTGTGCACCTGAAGCTCTCCAAGAGATTCAATATTACAGTATGATAGCTACAAGGTTCTTGGTGCAGAAGAGAGAAGATCTCGGACAATTCACCATACCCTGCACCATCAAAGACATTGAGTTTGCAAGGGCATTATGTGATCTTGGTACTAGCATAAATCAAATTCCCCTTGCGATCTTCAAGAAGTTAGGATTAGGAGCCCTTACTCCTACGAGCATATGACTGTTGATCGCGAACAGAAGGTGAAGAAGCTTATGGAGATACTGTATAACCTCCTTGTCAAAGTGCATAAATTCATATTGCCTGAATACTTTGTTATCTTTGATTGTGATGTTAACTTCAAAGTCTGAATCATCTTGGGAAGGCCTTTCCTAGCCACTAGTCAAGCTCTTGTTGATATGGAATTTGGCCAACTTAGGTTTCGATTGAACGATGAAGAAGTCATCTTCAGCATCTATCAGTCGATGAAGAAGCCATATGACTTAAAGATAGAAGTTTTGGCACTTGGTGAAGTCTGAGTAACCAAGTTTTTCAAGTCATGCCACGATAATAACTCAGGTACTACTTGGGAGGCAATCCAAGATATGATGTAATAGTAGTAATGTTGTTTTGTTTTTAGTTTTGGACTTGTAAGTAGTTTAGTTTTTAGCATTTTTTGTTGTAATTGTTCGACTCTGGACTGGTGGCATATAGGGTAATAGTGTGTTTTATGAAAGACGTGCTGGTACAAGACCAAGTCAGCTATCTTGGATTGAAAAAGCAGCAAGAAGTGCCTCTATGACGTTTCACGAGCTGTAGTCCACATCACAACCCATACACTAACTCGTAGAACATTTTCATTAAGCAAAATAATATGAACTCAAGTCCACGAGCCAATTTTTTAGCTCGTAGATAAAACTATGGGCTGTGAAAGGGGCTCATGGATCCCAAGCAAGTTCTCAAATTTGTTTAAGTGTTGAGGGCTTCTATGACCCAATCTACAAGTTGTATTTCTACATAAGGCCCGTAGACAGGTCCGTGAAGCCAATTTTCCAAAATAGGGCTTTGGAATTCCAGAGACCAAGTTCTATGGACCATAGAAAAATCTACAGCCTATATTAGATTTTCATAGAGCCTACGCCCAATTTTCACCTGACCCGGTGATGAGTCCATATTTCAGACTTGTTTTAGGGATAGATTGCAATGAAATATTGCCCTTAGTGTGTTATTAGTTTCAACTTGTAAAAATATACATGTGATATGACAGGAAATGGGATTAAAAGTTGACAAATGGAAAATACTTGGTAAAATCTTGGAAAGTGGAAAAAAGTACGAAAAGGTAGAGAAAAGCAGTGTCACCAACATACTCGACGATTCGTCAAATAATAAGGGAGATCGCCTATCAATGCAGCAACTAATGTACCAAGTAAAGTCAAGAATATGGTTAGGTTCAATGTCATAAAGCATACTTGATGACTCGTCGAAGTGCACAAGCAATCGCCTAAAGTTAGAACACCCAAAGCCCCAAAACACTGACTAGAAAGTGATACAATGGATATTTTGGTGCATTGCTGAATTGGATTAGAGGAGCAATGAGCTATAAGATAATGTTGTAGAAGATAAATCCTTATAAAGATGCACAGAAAAGCGAACAAGTGCAAATTTGGTGCATCGCTGGAGTGCTCGACGATAGTCGCCCTTGACTGCAAAATGATATTTCGCAGCATAAAATTTCACACATTAGCATAGAGTCTATAACCAATTTTAGGAAGGACATTATACATCATCTACTCATACAATATCAGAATAATTAGTTTATAGTAGAATGTAGAACTTTCCTCTTATAGTACAAGGGGAGTTAGGATTTTAAAGCTTTTGAGCATCAAATTAGAGAAGATTGACCGGTGATAATCAACTAATTTATTCCTAATCTTGTTATCCATGATTTCTACTTCTATGTATGGTATTAATTCTTTAATTTCTAGTATGTGTGGCTAAAACCCCCCAAGTTGGGGTTATGCTTTTGATATGGGTCTTTGATTTATTTAATTGGGTCTTTGATATCTTGACTTATCTATAGTTGATTTGAGTGAATTTATATCCATTCCTATGTTTAATCTATAATTTCAAGGTTGCAAACTTAGGATTTTACTTTAGATCTTTGATTGTTGCCTTAGCAGAACTACTAGAGTATGGAATAGATATAATGATTGGAAACCTCTTGGGGTTTCAGTTGAAGTCCACAGTCATGGATTCAATGGCCAAGATATTAGGGGTTTTGCTAAGACTTCTTAGTCCAAGCATGTCCTCGATGGTCCACGTTCTTAGTTGATTCATGCGAAACACCTTTGTATCATAGCTGATATGGGATACAAGAAACCTAGGCTATTCACTTGATATCAACTCATGTAATCAAGTATTTAGATCCAGCTAATAAATTGATTCCAATATTTGCACATACCCAACATCTTTCCTTAGTTTTTATTTAAATTGTTATTTAGAACTTGTTAAACTGAACTCTTATTTTAATTATTGCCACCCCCCCCCCCCCCGATCCTACAATTACTTGATCCAACGAGTCACTTTTGCCTTAAATAATGATTCCCTGTGGGATCGACCCTAACCTCTAAAGTTGGGTTATTACGCTGATGATGACCACCCCTTTGATAAGTCAGGTTGAGGGATATCAAAAATGGTTCCATTGTCGAGGAATCAACACGTTCATATTGAAAGTGTTTGTTGAGCTTTGTTCTTGTAGTTAGAATTCTTTTTACATTTTTCTTGTTGTTTTTGTTGTTGAAAAATAGGTATCAAGATGGAGGATGATAAGAGCATTCATGGTGAGAATGTTGGAGACATGAATCGTATACAGGATGTTAATTGGGATTAAGTTTGGGAGCACCGTTTCTATCCGACTACCCCCATTGGCTGGAGGAGTTAATTTTCATGTAATGAGTACTATGTTGCAACTCCTTCAACTGAAGGGATTGTTCGGAGGGCTTGGAAATAAAGATCCTCATGAACGCTTAAGGAATTTTATTGATGTATGTCTTCCATTCAACTTCACGGGAGTGAGTCAGGAATCCATTCGACTAAGTCTATTTCCTTTTTCCATCACCAGAGAGGCATTCAGGTGGCCAGTAGAGCTACCTCATGATTCTATTACTTTATGGGAGGAGTTGTAAAATGTATTCCTTGAGGGAATTTTTCCTCTCTCAAAAATAATAAAATTGAGAAGAAGTATTAAGAACTTCAAGCAACTAGTAGGTAAGCTGTTGCATGAAACATGGCTCCACTTTCAGAAACTCTTGCTTCAATTCCCTAACCATGGAGTTTCGGACCATATGCTCTTGCAATACTTTTTTGTGAGTCGTGATGCTGCAAACAATGAAGTAGTTGATCAGTTAGTGAGAAGAGGCCTAATGACACAATAATTCACTGAAGCTTGTAACCTCTTGGATAGCATGACAAAGATTGACTGAGCATGGTGCAAAAGAAATGACATAGTACCTTTAAGCCACAGAGGTCCAACCAAGGAGAAACTTGCTAAAGACCATGAAAGAAATGAGAACATGGCTAAGATATTAACGCACCTGGATCTTTTGACCAAACACATCATGGGAAGAAATCGCAAAAGTGTGAATGTTGTGGGAGCTACCAAAGATGTGATGTTTGAAGGTGCACCATTTGAAGGTGGTCATAATGAAGAATTTCATTACATGGGAAACCAAATGGTGGGTTCTCAGCCGGCTTTTCTAATGCCACCCAAGAATTAAGGTTGGAACAACAACTCTGGATGGCGAAATCATGCATGGACTGATCAACCTCAAGCTGGGGGTTGGAGGAACTATGATGGAGATAGGTACATTCCACCTCATAATAGAGTGAAGGTCGCTGAACCGGTGGTTGATCAAGAAAATCCTAGAACCGAGGATATGCTCTCCCGAATTTTGAGTAAGGTGGAAGCCTCTGATAAAGTTCTAAAGGAGATGAATTCTGATTTTTTTTCTTAGCTGAGTCAAACTGTGACATCTCATTCAACATCTACTAAACATTTGGAAACTCAACTTGGTACTATTTCATCCTATCTAAATCAATGTCCAAAAAGAGGTCCACTGAGTGATATGGTGGCTAACCCGAAAGGGAATGATCAGCAGTGTTTAGCCATAACTACTTGCAATGGGAAGGTGGTTGAAGGCACTAGACCATCGCTTGTTATTGATAAAGATTTGAAAGAGGTGGTAGAAAAAGAAGATGTGATTGTGGTTGAAGATGATGACATGAGGCTTAGGTGAAGGTGATGATATTCTCAGCAATCCTGAGAGTACTAAGCAACAGAAGAGTGAGGATAATACGGCGAAGGCCAAAATAACTCTCCCCAAAAATTCAAGTCCAGGGATGAGGTTGAAAACACCTCAAATCAAAGTTGATCCTCTATTTCCACAAAGCTTGAAGAAGAAAGACGAGGATGCTAAGTTTCAAAAGTTTCTTTCTATGTTCAACTCATTGTCAGTAAATGTTCCAGTTGCGGAAGTATTAATTCAAATGCTAGGATATGCTAGGTTCATAAAAGAATAGGTGAAAAGAAGAGGGCTCTTGAGTATGAGATAATTGAAGTGTCTCACAACTACAGTACAATCTTGACACAAAAATTAGTGGCAAAGAAGGAAGACCCAGGGGCATTCACCATTCCATGCACAATAGGAGCCTCAAAATTCAGTAAAGCTCTATGTGATTACGGGTCAAGTATAAATCTCATTCCCCTAGCCATAAGTGAGGAATCAGGTTTGGAGACCCCTTCACCAACTACAATGCAGCTACTCATGGTTGATCGGTCTATCAAATGACTAATCGAAATTTTATAATGTGTTGGTGAAAATGGATAAATTCATTCTTCTTGCCGATTTTGTGATTTGTGATTGCGAGGTGGATACAAACGTGCCAATAATTTTGGGAAGGCCATTCTTAGCCATAAGGTGAGCTGTGGTAGATGTGGAGAGTAGAGATCTTAAGTTCAGAGTGAATGATGAGAAGGTTGTTTTCAACATTTGCAAATCTTTGAAATCGGAAGATGATCCTGAGGTATTGTCATTAATGTCCCAATCGGTGATAGCTTGAAGTGAGAGGAATGACATCGTACCACGATATTAACTGAGGTGCTACTTGAGAGGCAACCCAAGGTGACTATTTTACTATATTCTAATTTGAATAATGGGTGTTGAATCATGTAGGATTGATGAAAAGTAATAGGAGTGGAAAGTTTATATGCTCGACCAAGTTGAACTACTCAGGGTATAACCGAGTCAAATTGGTGACCATCAATTCGACTACTTTTTGAGTCCAGTGGTGACTCTTGAGGTGCTGTCAAATTTGGCAAACGAAATGTCGAATCAGCGATTCACCAAAACTAGTTGGTGATGGTCAATTCTGCCACACTTCAAGATGGAAGGCAAGGTATGCTCAATGTAAAAAAGGATGGTCCCTTGCACACTTGGCGCAATATCAATCCTGCTAGGTGGTGTGGTTTAGTTTCACCAAACATGCATGCTCATCGACCAACTTAAGGCTTTTCAAGTGTCTTGGCCCTTTCAGTTTTCATCTTCCCTCCTTTTCAGTCCCCTTGCACAACAAAATCTCCCACTTTGCTTTTCTTTGAAAACTTTCACAAAAAAGGTTGATGATATTCATCAAAAGGCATTATTGAAGATTTCATTGTGTCTTATTACGAAAGAGGTACGTTTTTTACCCTTGTTTTAGTTCTTTTGATGAAAATAATTGTTTAAGAAGTTTATCAGGGTTTATAATGTGATAATCATGCTCTAAGATTTGAAAATCTTGTTGAAATTAGAATGTAGTAGACCTTTAGAGCTATTCTTAAGCCCTGTGTCCCATGAATAGGTGATTTACTATTGGTTTTGGAATCCGTTAATGAATGTCGTAATTGGTGATGTATACGGGTTGGGTTAGGTTCATGAATGAAGGATTTCTTGCTTAATGATGGTTTGTTTGTGGGTATTACCTCAATTTCATATTTTGTATTATGTTTGAATATGTTCAATTGAGATGATGCCATGATCATATGAATGTGTTCTTGAAAATCAATGCTTGTTTGTTGGATTGATTGCTCCTATGGACTATGGGTGAAGTCTGAGTGACCCTTGATCTCCTTTAAGCGATTGAACTTGCCCTATGATAGATTGGATGATGTCATTCTTAAGGGTAAGTCATCGTTGATTGAGTGTATAGCCATGAAGACCATGTGATAGTGATAATCAATATTTAAGCATGCATTGATGTGTTGAGGTAGGTTAGTATGTGACTTTCATCCATGTTATATGTGAAATTTTCAAAGTGTTAGTGAATGGATCAAGGGCCTTGCCAGTCACCATGGGTGATGGTCATTTGGACTGCCTAATTGCACTCAATTATGTGCCTAATTGTCACATGCACTGGCTTAATTAACTGATCTTCTTGAATGACTGCTGCAACTTTCAATGATAACCTTTTTCATCACCGAATCAACTTGGCGTATCGCTGAATGAGCATGAGTGTCGCCGAAAGTAGCATTGGCCCTAAATCTGAAACCTATGCAAAATGGCAACGATCTTTTTGACTACCGAACTAGTTTGGTAATTCACCGAGCATGGTCCATGGTCTAATTAACCTATCTACGCTGAATGTTTCTCATATGATCAATTCTTGTGCTTGATTGTTTTATCAATGCCCCTCACAAGTTGTTTAGAGATCACTATTGTGCAGGAATGGGCAAACCCAAGGAGCAGGTCACTCGAGGTGGATCTCGAGCAAATAGGGGGTTGTCATATCTCCCAATAGAGCAAAAAGAAGATCTCGGCGGCCTCAAAAAGAAATGTGAGGCAAGGGTAAAAGAAAAGTATCTGAGCAATAAGAAACCACCAGTGATGAGGATAAGCAACTCAATATAACCTAGACCAAAGAAGGAGGAGGAGGAGGAGGAGGAGAGACCTTGACCTTCTAAAAGCCTACTTTGGAGCCTAGTCCAAAAAAGGCACCAAAGTGAGATAGAGTTGAAAGCCGTTCATGATCCTCTACTCCAAACATCCCAAAGGATCAAGGAAATAACAGACCCATGATACTTGAACAAACTCAGGGCAAAGGAAAAGCAAACAATCCTGGAGGAGAAATAATTGTCCAATGATGGGGTGATTGATAGATATCTAGATAGTTTCGGTAACTCTTAAGTTCTATAACTTCCAATTGTTCACCAAATCTTGGGATCCGTATGTGTCTGCCATGGTCTGTGAATTTTATGAGGCCTATGACAAGGCCATTCCAAAGAATAAAAGCAAGGTAAAGTTGTTGCTCAAACCCCTTGATGTTGTGGAAGTACGGGGTATGTAAGTCCCATGCAGTCAACCTGAGATCAATGATGTCATAGGATGTGTTAACAGGGATAAAAATGACATGGAAGAGATGATGAAAGTTCAAATGTTTGATGATATGAAACTTTGGCTAGCTCCAATGATTGGGATTCCAGCTTCCTCATGGTTAGAGGAGGGAGCCATCATTGAAAAGAAAGAGATGAATATTCTGGTAAGATTCTAGTTTGGATTTATCTGCAGCAACTTGATGCCATCACAAAATGAACTGGATCACAAGAGTCTAAATCTTGATGCTATCATTGCTCCTAAAATCCTCACGAGGAAAAGAAAGTCCGAATCTCATAATTGCATTATGCAGAAGGGCCAGAATCCCACGGAATGGAAAGAGAAATGTAGAGGCGACTTTATCGGTATCCACTAACATCAGACATATTGAGGCTAAGTACTTGAGAGATATAGAGGATAGGCTAGAAGGAAACCAGCTAACAAAATGTTGGATGTTGACGTTAAGGCCTTCGAGTTTGGCACTTCAGAGCTAGGCGCTGAGGCATGTATTTCTTCTTCCTCCTGTACTTTACACTCCTTGTCTGCTCCTATTCTATCTACAGAGACAGAGGCCGCATATGACTAGCTCCCACTCACTAGGGCCACTATTTTTGTGATTGGTCACTTATCCAAAGTCTCTGATCTTTAGGCCATGAGGGTTGGGTCGTATGTGCCCAAGTTAGTGAAGGCAGCCATAGCCAAGGCTTTGAGGTCATATGTTGAGGCTGACAAAAACAGCATGAGTAGATGAAAGCTCACAAGTTGAGGATGGATAGGCTCGAGTCTACAATTAATGACCATGGGAAGGACTTGGCTAGCTTAAAGGATAGAGTGGTGAAGATTGAGAAATTAGGTGGTGGAAGTGCAGACACATCAGCTTTTTGAATGATGATCTTGATGTGTTGAAAAAAGAGGTGGCATTTCTCCGGGTCCACCAATTTGAGTACATTCTTTGATGGTCTAGAAGAACCACCACTCAAGGTGGATATGACTGTGATCTTAGATGAGGGACTAATTGTAGGTACTCCAGGTGATGGTAGTGAAGAGAACCAAGAGGTGAGAACCTCAGAGACTGATGAGGAGACAATGGGAGCATAGCTGAGTTAAAAGGATCAGGAGGAGCTAGATAGGGTGGAGAAAGAAATTGTGGAAGCGGTGAAAGCAACATCTATTCTAGATCAGTCCATGATATGTATATTCGGTATGAGCAAGCCTGAGCCTGCTAGGCCCGACATTGATCTTGAGACCGTAGCGATAGAAGAGGGCATTGATACCCCCACGACTATTTATCAATCTCCATCACCACTACCACCACCATATAAATATTGACTTTATAGAGGGATTCTCATACTCACTAATTTCTCTTATGCTTACTCTTTGTTATCCCTTACACATTAAGGAAAATGTTTATTCTTTTAGGAAGGGTGATCTTGAGGAATTCCCTATCTTCTAGATGATTTATGTTTTTATTCTAGATGACAGAATGGTATTTTATTTTGATGTTGATGTATTGATGGATATTTAGACAATTTTTAACTTTTTAGGTTGTAAATAAATTTTATCTTAGGTTGTAATAGAGTAGTTTTTATTTTTTGTTATTTTTGTTTCTCTTTTCTTTTTCTTGTTGAATGGATGAATGATTGCAAATGATATCCTTGAATCAAATTTTTGGCAAACACATGCACAGATGACAAGCGTGGGAATGTAATATCATGTCTCTAGTCCTTAGCAATCCGAGTGTTGATGTTTCATATCTTTGATTCAAATGGTGCCATGGACGAGGAGCATGTACTCATTAATTAGTCCTTTTTTGATAAATCAATCCCTAGATAGATTTGAGGAATTTCGAGTTGACAATGTGAGCAATTGAGCTTGGATATGTGATGATCAAAGAATTGTAAGTGTGTTTCCATTGTTTGAATGCAAAGCCATTTTGCCAGTGTGGGATTAGTTATCTTGATTGAAATGCCTGTATTGGGAAATCTAGAACTTTCTTGATTTGTTTTGAGGGGTGACTTGGTTAATTCCATATTAGGAAAGGACCTTAGGCCTTCTTTGGTTCCATTAGTCCAATTTGACCATACTGACATCCCTTGACAGTGAAATGAATCTTTAGTGAAGCCTATTTGAGCCTTGATCCCTTCTTTGGAAACTTTGTAACCTTGACTCATGTTTGTGAAAGACAATTTTTTTATTTCTTACAAATTTCTCCTTGAGCATGAAATGTGGAGCAGTGACCAAAGGATAAGTTGGGGGTATTAGTAGGAAGAAGGAAGTGTCTCCCATGAAAGAGTCGGAAAAGTGGGGGCAAGAATGAAAGAAAGACATTGAGAAGTCCTAGAAAGGAATGAAAAAAAGTTAGAAACAAGGTTTGAAAATTGGGGACCCTCCAAAAAATAAAAAGAGAAAAATCTTGTTGTGAAAAAGAATGCAAAAGGGAGAAACTTAAGATGATTAATCAAAAGCAAAAGAGATGTCAAAATAAGATGAATGCAAAGGGAACCAAGAGAACCTTTGTTCCTAAAAAGAACATGTAGAGATCAAGGAGGGATGAGCCACTATTGACCATATGCTATCTTATCTAACCTTTACCCTACATTATAGTCTTAGAAAAGTCCTTTGGGATCCTAGTCCGGAAGAAATTGAGAATAACGGCAAGTCTATGGGTTGAATGCTATTTCTCATTTGGAAGAGTGAGTGTTGAAGAGATCATTTAAAAAGCAATGTCATAATCTTGAGTGTTCAAGATCTTTTTTGGCGTGAGGGCAAATGGCAATGTTTTTAGGTTGTGATTAGCAACTACATGAGCAATTATGAGGATAGCCAAGTTTGCTCCTTAGTCATCTCTCGAGGCTTCAAAGTCACATAAGTGGATTGTGGAAGTTCGAGAAGAGATGAAACAGGTAAAAATGCATTTGTTGCCCCCTATGGACTTATCTGCAATCTCTGAATTAGATAGATTGATTTTTGATTTGCTTGAGGGCAACAGCTTAAGTTGGGGGTGTTGATGAGTCCATATTTCAAACTCATTTTGGGGATAGATTGGAAAGAAGCATTGCACTTAGTGTGCTACTAATTTCAACTTCTAACAAATATGCATGTGCTATCACAGGAAATGGGATTAAAAGTGCACAAATGGATAATACTGAAAAAAATCCCAAAAGGTTCCTGAAAATCTGCCTCGGATGTGCCCATAACCGTAACTTCTATATATCTCAAAATTCGCCCCTGATATCAAAAATATGACTTCATATTTTTGATTAGGGGGAAAAATTTATCGGGAAATGGGTCTCACCCCGATTTAAGAGCAACCATATCAAAATTTTGTTTTCCCAAAAATTCTTTATCTAGTGTCGATCCGTGCCTCTGACGTGACGCGGCCAAGGCGTGGACCAGTGTAAAATGTTGCCAGTTATTTGTTGTTCAGTCCAAGACCTTTGGGTCTTGGGTCTAAGACTTCTCATACGTAAAAACACCTATACTTAGTCATTTTTGCAACCTTATATCATACAAGACGTTCCCCAAAACTCAAATACTTAGACAAATATTTCAATCAAAACCAAGGGTCCCAAACTCATTCTAGATCTTAAGGAATTCACTCAAGCTTCAAGTTTTCAATCAAATTCTCATCAAAAAATTATCCAAAATTGAGTTATGTGGGTTTCAACCATTGGATCCTTCTATCCATTGTTCCCAAGCTTCTTCTTTTACATAAATTGCATGTTTCTAAGTTGATTTACTTATGGGTATTCTTATTATGAATTTGACTATGAACTATGCTGGTTATGCATATTTTGAGCTATAAATCTAAGATCTATGATGCATTTTTAGGAGGGGTTTGAATGTATTTTGCAAGGTGGTATTACAAAGTTTTGGTGGGTTGATTTACTTCAATCTTTCATGCATGATTTCACTCTTAAAATGCATGATTTTACACTAGCATTACACACACACCAAGTGTTTGGTAAAATATTCGTTTTAGGGTTCTTGAGCTATTGATGATCTAATGCATGGCCTAGAAGTCGAGTAACTTTATGATAATGAAAATAAGTGCTGATTTCATAAAAAGTATCTATACTCTTGCAATTTGACCATACCATTGATGAGGGGTATATACCTCATACACATTGTTGGTGGTGGCAAACCCGTACTACTATAGATGAGGGGTATATACCTCATCCACCTTGTCAGGTGGTGGCACTCCTGTACTACCATATATGATGGTATGTACTTCATTCACCTTCCAAGTGGGTGGCATGCCTTGGATTCCAAGTGCTTAGTTGTTTGGTCTATGATGATGGTCTCTTCCTACATATGTCATATGTTCTATATAAGCATATTTTACTTCAAGCATCATTCATGCATGTCATGTTGCTAATATACTATCTCTTGCTTACGATTATGCATTTTGATTATGTTGCCTATCTCTTGTTGTGCTGCATCCTATATACTTAGTATATTCAAACATGCTAACACATACTCTATGCCTACATGATGTTACCATGTAAGAACCAGATCTCCTTACGACCATCCTACTCGTGGATAGTTTCAACATCTTAAAGATAGCTTGTGATAAGTCCTCAAGTTCAGGGATAGTAGCCTTTCTCTCTCTTGCTTATGTTATTTCCTTATGATGAACACTTTGATACTAAAAAGGTGAGCCTGAAAAGTTAGCCTTGGCCCTCACCCAATCTATGTTAGAAGTGTTGTTGGAAAAGTGATGCAATTACGTTGAGCTTTGACTCTTTATGATTTATGCTATTAAACTCTTCTGCTAATCTCTATCTTTAGTTGTACTTTCTTGATGTTTTTTACTTTGCTTTTGTGACCAAGGATATGTGAATGATATGCTAAGAATCTTTTTTAGATACCCTTCAAGTTCCCATTCATCGTGTCATGTCTAAGCCCTAGGCTTGGGTCATGACAAACTTGGTATCAGAGCACTAGGTTGTTAATGGTCCTCAGCATCCAACACACTGTGTCAATTAGAGTCTTGTTCATGGTTATGAAGTGCACCACAACTATGAGTAAGAGGTTATGAGGAGTTTTAGGAAATGTTTTCCTTATTCTTACTCTATGTCATGCTATAGAAGTTAAGGTAAGTTTTTCCCATTAACGAATGTTCTTTGCCATTTTTATATCATGCCTAACACAAGAGGAAGAATAGCTTGTACACCCGAAGAACAACCGGCTCATAGAGAGCTCCGGGATGCTCTCACCTTAATAGCTCAAGCCATGACTAGTCAAGTCAATCAAGGGACCCAAGCCCCTCATGCTCCTACTCCGGCATCTAGGGTAAAGGATTTCATGAAGATGAACCCACCGGAGTCCAATGAATCTAAAGTGGATGAGGACCCTCAATTATTTATTGTAGAGGCGTACAAAGTGTTGTTAGTCATGGGTGTGAGATCGGAAGAGAAGGCGGAGTTGGCGGCTTACCAACTCAAGGGGGTGTCCTAAATATGGAATACTAAATGGAAGGAAGAGAAGGGGAACAATGCTGTGATTCTATGGGAGAAGTTTAAGGCGGCATTCCTTAATCGGTTCTTCGCTCTTGAGCTTAGGGAAGCCAAAATGATAAAGTTCATGAATTTGAAGCAAGGGTCTATGAGTGTGAGGAAGTATGCCCTCACGTTCTACCAACTCTCTAAATATGCTACACACTTGGTTGCCGACCCGAGGTCTAGGATGAATAAGTTTGTGATGGGTGTATTCGATTTGGTGAATGAAGAATGGCGTGCCGACATATTGATAGGTGACATGGACTTGCCCCACCATATGAATTATGTCCAACAATTGGAGGGGGAGAAGTTGAGAAAGAGAAGGGGTAATGAGGCCAAGAGAGCCCGTTTTGATGGTAAGTCTCAAAGGTGGTCGATTTCATCAAGGCAAAGGGTCTTCTCATGCTCATAATAGAAGGTAAGCCAATGACTACCCAAGGGCCCAAGGTGATGGGGTGTGGTGTCAAATGTTATGTGTCCAAAATGAGGTGGCCCATGCTTGAGGGATACCAATGCTTGTTTTGGTTGTGGGAAAGTAGGCCACAAGATGATTGATTGTCCACATAATCGTAACAAGGGTAAAGATGTTTGTCCATAGGGTCGGGGTGCGAATGTGGTTCCTTTGGGGAGAGGAGGCCAACAAGGTAATGCCCCAAGGCACAATCGGTTCTATGCATTCTAAGGGAGGAAAGGGGTGGATGAGGTGCCCGATGTCGTCACCGGTATGTTAAAAGTCTTTGATTTTGATGTGTATGCAATGATAGACCTGGGTGCCACTCTTTCTTTTGTTACTCCTTTTATTGCCAAAAAGTTTCATGTTGAGCCCAAATTGTTGTGTGAGTCTTACGAGGTGTCTACTCCCATTGGTGCATCTATTGTTGCTAGAAAGTTCTATCGAAATTGTCTTGTTTACATTTTACATAAAATTTTGCCTTATGATCTTGTTTAGTTAGATATGGTGGATTTTGATGTCATTCTTGGAATAGATTGATTACAAGCATATTGTGCCTCCATTGAT
Organism: Solanum clarkiae; assembly: GCA_011800125.2. Taxonomy (NCBI): domain Eukaryota; kingdom Viridiplantae; phylum Streptophyta; class Magnoliopsida; order Solanales; family Solanaceae; genus Solanum; species Solanum clarkiae. The sequence continues at coordinate 22,742 of JAABOM020060880.1, forward strand.
TGTAGAACCTGTAGGGTCAAATTCTAATTCCCAAATGAACCCATCTTTGAGTGGGAGAGTCATGATGTGGTGGTTAAGGGTAGGTTTATCTCTTGCATTAAAGCCCAAAGGTTGATCTCTAAGGGGTGTCTCTATCATCTTGTGAGGGTTATAGATGTGGAGTCTAAAGTCCTTCCCATAGAATCGGTTCTGGTGATTAATGAGTTCCTAGATATCTCCCCTAATGAGCTTCCCGGTGTTCCTCCCGAAAGGGAAATAGATTTCGGCATAGATCTCCTTCCCAACACTCAACCTATTTCTATTCCCTCTAACCGTATGGCCCCAGTGGATTTAAAGGAGTTGAAGGAGCAGCTGAGGGATTTGTTGGAGAAAGGTTTTATTAGGCCTAGACAATCACCTTGGGGTGCACCAGTGTTATTTGTGAAAAAGAAGGATGGTTTTGTTAGAATGTGCATTGACTACCGGTAACTTAATAGAGTCACTATCAAGAATAAGTACCATTTATCAAGGATTGATGACCTTTTTGACCAACTTCAAAGGGCTAGTCATTTCTCTAAGATTGATCTTCGATCCAGGTATCACCAAGTGAAAGTAAAGGAATGTGACATTCCCAAGACGGCCTTCCGAACTAGATAGGCATTATGAATTTGTGGTTATGTCTTTTGGGTTGACCAATGCACCAGCTATCTTCATGGATCTTATGAATAGGTCTTTAAACCCTCCATTGATTTGTTTGTGATAGTTTTTGTTGATGACATTTTGATCTATTCCTATACTGAGGAAGAGCATATGAGTCATTTGAGGGTGGTGTTACAAAAATTGAGGCAAGAGAAGTTGTATGCTAAGTATGAGAAATGTGAGTTTTGGTTGTAAGAGGTTGCCTTTCTAGGGAGGTCCATCGGTTGGCTAGATTGGGGATTAGATTGGAAGAGGTTGATAATGGTGGTATTGTGGTTATTGATGGTTCAAAATCTTCCTTAGTTAATGAGGTAAAAGCAAAGTAAGATCTTGACCCCTCATTAGAATTGAAGGCCTTGGTGAGAGATGGGAAGGTGGAGGTTTTCTCCCAAGGGGGAGATGGTGCCATTAGGTACTAAGGTAGGTTGTGTGTGCCTAGGGTGGATGACTTGAGAAAGAGAATTCTTGATGAGGCTCATAATTCTTCATATTCTATTCACCTTGTCTCCACAAAGATGTATAGAGATTTGAGGGAAGTGTATTTGTAGGGTGGTATAAAGAGAGAAATTGCTAAGTTTATGTCCGGTTGCCATAATTGCCAACAAGTCAAAGCCGAGCATCAAAGGCCGGATGGCCTACCCCAATATATAGAGGTTCCCACTTCAACATGGATTTTGTGGTTGGATTTCCTAAGACTAGTTTTGATTCTATTTGGATTGTGGTTGATAGAATGACAAAGTTGGCTCATTTCCTATCGGTTAAGACAACTTATGGCGCCGAAGATTATGTTAAGTTATATATTCATGAATTGGTTAGCTTGAATGGGTCACCCTTGTGTATCATATTGGATCATGGTGCTCAATTAACTTCTCACTTTTGGAGGTCCTTCCAAAGAGGTCTTGGTACCAAGGTTAAGCTTAGTACGGTCGTTCACCCTCAAACGGATGGCCAAGTCGAAAGAACTATTCAAAATATTGAGGATATGCTTAGAGCTTGTGTATAGGAGTTTAATGGTAGTTGGAATTATCATTTTCCATTGATTGAGTTTGCTTATAATAATACTTATCATTCTGACATTGGTATGGCTCCTTTTGAGGCCCTCTATGGTAGACGTTCTCGGTCTCCGTTTGGTTGGTTTGAGATAGGGGAAATGGATTTGTTGGGTCTGGATCTGTTTATGGAGGCTATGGAGAAGGTAAGTATGAGTAAATAAAGGTTGAAAATAGCCCAAAGTCGTCAAAAGTCCTATACCGGCGTGAGGAGAAGGGATCTTGAATTTAAAGTTAGTGATTGGGTCTATTTGAAGGTTTCAACCATGAAGGGTGAGGTTTATTTTGGTTAAAAAGGTAAATTGTGTCCAAGGTATGTGGGTCTTTATAAGGAATAGGAGAAGATTGGTAAGGTGGCCTATGAGTTGGAATTGCATCCATCTGGTCTTCCATGCGACTATGTTGAGGAAGTGTGTTTTGGTGAAAAGGGTAAATTGAGTCAGAGATTTGTGGGTCCTTATACGGAATTGAAGAAAATTTGGTTTATGAAGAGGTTCCAGTAGAAATTTTGGATAGATAAGTGAAGAGGTTGAGGAACAAGGATGTTGCTTCCGTCAAAGTTCTTTGAAAAAACCAACAAGTTGAAAGTGCCACATGGGAAGCCGAGGCGGACATGCAAAAGTGATATCCCTATCTTTTCCATTTCACTCAAGCCTAAGGTACTAATTCTAAGCCCCTTATGTGATTTCAAGTCTTATGTTTCAACCCCTACGTCATTTGCATGCATTAATATAATGTTTATGTTGACAAGTTGATGGCGATTTTGACACTTATTTTGAGATTTTTGAAATGTTGTTTAAGTGCATTGTTGCATTCTTGTTGGGCTGACCTCTTCATGATTATCCTTATTATATGCATTTCTTTGACATTCGGATACGAATGTTCCCAAGGGGGAGATATTGAAACGATCACAAAAATAGCTTGAAAATGTGCCTCGAAAGTGCCCATAATCATAATTTTTATATATCTCAAAATATGGGCGCAATATCAAATATTTGACTTCATATTCGTGATTAGGGGAACAATTGAGTGGGAAATGGGTTTAACCCCAATTTTAGAGCAACCGTATCAAAATTTCATTTTCCCAAAAATTCCTTATCTAGTGTCGATCCGCGCCCTTGGCGCGACGCGGCCAGGGTGCGAACCAGTGTAAAATATTGCCAGTTATTACTTGTTCAGTCCAAGGCCTTTGGGTATTGGGCCTAAGCCTTCTCATGCATAAAAACACCTATACTTAATCATTTTTCAACCTCATATCATACATGACATTCCTCAAAACCTTCTCAAACACTTGGACAAATATTTCATTCAAAAACAAGGGTCCCAAACTCATTTGGGATCTTAAGGAATTAACTAAATCTTCAAGTTCTCAATCAAATCTTCATCAAGAAATTCTCCAAAGTTGAGGTAGGTGGGTTTCAACCATTGGGTCCTTCCACCCATGGTGCCCAAGCTTCCTTTTTACATAAATTGCATGTTTTTAAGTTGATTTACTTATAGGTCTTCTAATTATTTATTTGACTATGAACTATGTTGGGGTTTGGTAAAAGTGTGACTGTTTATGCATGTTTTGAGCTATTAATCTAAGATCTATGATGAGTTTTGAGGAGGGGTTTCAATATATTTTGCAAGGTCGTATTACCAAGTGTTGGTGGGTTGATTTACTTCAAGGTTTCTTGCATGATTTCACTCTTGAATGGCACGATTTTACACTAGCATTACACACTCATGAAGTGTTTGATAAAATGTCCGATTTAAGGTTCTTGAGATATTGATGATCTAATGCATGGCCTATGAGTCACGTGATTTTATGATGATGAGAATAATGTATATAAGTGATGATTTCATGAAAAGTATCTATAGTCTTGCGAATTGACCATATCATAGATGAGGGATATGTACCTCATCCACCTTGTTGGGTGGTGGCAATCCCATACTACCATAGATGTGGGGTATGTACCTCATCCACATTGTCGAGTGGTGGCACTCCCATACTACCATAGATGAGGGGTATGTACCTCATCCACCTTGTCGGGTGGTGGCAATCCCATACTACTACGGATGAAGGGTATGTACCTCATTCACCTTTTTGGGTGGTGGTAATCTCGTATTACCATAGATGAAGGGTATGTACCTCATCCACCTTCCAAGCGGGTGGCATGCCTTTGATTCCAAGTACTAGGTTGCTTGTTCTATGATGATGGTCTCTTCCTACACATTTCATATGTTTTATATAAGCATGTTTTACTTCAAGCATCATTCATCATGTCATGTTGCTAATATACTATCTCTTGCTTATGATTATTCATTTCGATTATGTTGCCTATCTCTTGTTGCATTGCATCTGACATACTTAGTACATTTAAATGTACTAACACATACTCGATACCTACATGATGTTACCATGTAGGAACCGAAGCTCCTCACGACCATCCTACTCATGGCTAGTTTCATTATCTTGAAGGTATCTTGTGGTGAGTCCTTGAGTTCAGGGACATTAGCCTTTATCTCTCTTGCTTATGTTATTTCCTTGTGATGAACACTTTGATACTAAAAAGGTGAGCCCGAAAAGTTATTCTTGGCCACCTCCTAATCTATATTAGATGTGTTATTGGACAAGTAATATCATTATGTTGAGCTTTGACTCTTTATGATTTATGTTATTAAACTCTTCTGTTAATCTCTATCTTTAGTTATACTCTTTTAATGCTTTTACTTTGCCTCTGCGACCAAGGATGTGTGAATAATATGCTAAGAGGCTTGTTTCGAGACCCTTCAGGTTCCCATTCGCCATGTCACATCTAGGCCCTAGGCTTAGGTCGTGACAAATACTTGGTGAAATCTTGGAAAATAAGCAAAAGTGCGGAAGGCAGAGAAAAGTGGTGTCATCGACAAACTCGGTAATCTGCCAAACATTCAGGGAGATAGCCTATCAATGCAGCAACCAAGGTTCCAGGTCAAGTCAAGAAGGTGGCCAGATTTGATGTCACAAAACATACTCGGCAATCTGCCGATGCACAAGTGATCACCTGAAGTTGTAGTATCCAAAGCCCCAAAACACTGATTGGAAGACCATATGATGGATTTTCGGCACATCGCCGAATTGGGTCAGCAAAGCAAAAAGTTATCGCCTAATGTTGCAGAAGTGGAAGCCTTATAAAGATGCACAGGAAAGCTTTCAAGTGCATATTGGTTGTATTACAGAAGTGATCGGCGATGGTCGGTCTTGACCGTCGAATGGCATTTCACAGCACAAACTTTCACACATTTACGTGGAGTATATAGCAATTTTATAAAATACATTATACATCATCTGCTCATACTATATCAGAATAATTAATCTGTTGTAGTAGTACATAGAATTTTCCTCTTAGAGTACAAGGGGAGTTAGAGTTTTGAATCTTTTGGGCATCAAATTGGAGAATATTGTCTAGTGATAATCAACTAATGTGTACTCAATCTTGTTACCATGACTTCTACTTCTATGTATGGTATCGATTCTTTAATTTCTAGCATGTAGGGGTGTGCTATTGATACGGGTCTTTGATTTTTTTTATTAGGGCATTGATATCTTGACTTATCTGTAGTTGATTTGAGTGAATTTATATCCATTCCAATGTTTAGTATATAATTTCAAGGTTACAAACTTGGGGTTTTACTTTAGATCTATAATTGTTGCCTTTTCCAGAACTACTTGAATATGGAATGGATATAATGGCTAGAAATCTCTTAGGGTTTCAGTTGAAGTCCAAATTCACGGATTCAATGGCCAAGGTATTAGGGGTTTTGTTCAGACTTCTTAGCCCAAATGTGTCCTCAGCGGTCCGCGTATGATTTCTTATTCATGTGAAACACCTTTGTATCATAGCCAATATGGACTACTATCAACCTAGGTTATTCACTCGATGTCAACTCATGTAGTCAATTATTTAGACCCAGCTAATAAATTGATTCCCATATTTGTAAATTGATTCCCATATTTGCACATCCCCAACATCTTCCCTCAATTGTTGTTTAAATCATTATTTAGAACTTGTTTAAGTGGACTCTTATTTTAATTATTGTACTCCCTAGATCCTACAATTACTTGGTCCAATGAGTCACTTCTGCATTGAACAATGATTCCTTATAGGATCGACCTAAACCTCTAAAGTTAGGTAATTATGTTGATGACAACTGCCCTTTTTCCTTTGAGTAGTAGGGCTGAGCAACATCACCCAGTCAACTTATTAAAGAAATTTCCCAAATTATATGACCCTTTTCTCCAACCCTGCACCACTCCAATAGCCGTCCGGCCACTGTCAAAATTTTTTGTCAAAACTCTAGCAACCTAGGATTTTGCCCCTTTTGGAATCCTCTTTCAATTCTTCATCCTTGTGATCGAATCTCAGTAAGCTATTGGGCCTAAAACCTTGGATTACTGAAATTAATACCAATAGGATAGAATTATTGACGGGTATGGTATTCCTAATTTGTTGGGTTTGAATTAGTTGTTGCCTTTGTATGTGATATATATTTAACCTTGATCTAGTTGTTGCCATTGTTTTGAATAATATAAAATGCCAGAATATGTATATGGCTATGTCATGTTTGAATGTTGTTATGAGAAAATCATGCATTCATGTGGTTGTAGTTACACTAGAATCATTACTCGAAAAATGATATGTGATTGCATGTGTGTGTATAATTTCTAACTTTCAAATGGTGTCGATTTTTGGTGTGAACATGTAACAATGGAAATTGATAGGGATAGTCGTATATTTGTTTCTTGTGGGATATTGGGGAATTTGTTGGGATCATGTGGGTGCATAATATTCTTTCTTTGGTGCTAACTTAAATAATTTTGGTTTGATGATGTCGCTTTGGGACCCGTTTGATAGGCTTGGAAAACCAAGTTACCAAAATTTTCACACCTTGGGGGTCTTTTATGGCTCATAGAATATTGCATGAGTTGTAGTTTCCCCTTATCTGAAGATCCAATAGATTGGAGTGTCTGAGACCATATCAGACAAGACCTTTCATAATTTACTTTACGGTTCATGGGCAGGTTTATAGGTCCATGCCTACAAAAATTCAAGTCTAGGACCACATCTATGACTCAGTCTATGGCTCATAGAATGCTCCACGATTTGTACCTGATCTCGTAGATACAGTTCTAGTAACTAAGTTACCTGCACCTTACTATTTATGAAGGCCTTTTATGGCTCATAGTTTTCACTACAACCTTTTACGAGCCTTTGTAGACTCATCTGTCATTAGTTCTGATATGTTCTTGATTTTTGTTCTTATACTCGTGGAGCAAATCATGTTGCTAAATGTGTGTGTTTCAGGTACCATGGCCCCAAAACCAAGGAAGAGAGAGATACAGGTCATACAGAGGAGGCTGAGGGATGAGCCCTTGGACACCCAAGGCGGTCCTGAGGCCAGCGGATCTCTCGGGGAGTGAGGTGTGTAGCCTGATGCATGTGTTGAGCGACCACAAACATGGGCTACTGGTAGATAGTCAAGGAATCCCCAGACTCAGGTCATCGTGGTCCACCCTCCATAGTCTGACAAGGGAGGTAATGGAGATAGTAGTTCAATACAGATGACTTCCTCCAGAGAGGGATCCGAGTCTTGATCTGGAGAGGAGTCAGAGTCGAAATCTTCAGTAGTACCTCTATTACCACCCTAACATCCAGATGTATTATCTAATTAATGATGCTTAGAGGGCATGCAGTATATTATGCAGATGATATACAGCAGGATTAGCGAGGTCTACCAACCCGCTCCATATTTGAGGAGCCCCGGATCATTACCTCAGGGTTAGATAGTGTCCCCAGACTTTAGGACACCATCGCTTGGTATAGACTCCAGCGGATGGCAGCACCATCGGGGAAATACTCCCCATGGTTGGTTCATGAGTTCTTTGCATCATAAGCCGCCATAGTCCTCGGTTCTCTCTCCAAGGGAAAGAGACCCCTTATCAAGCCTGATTGACACATACAAAAGTGAGGGGTGTGCAGGTTGATATCTCGAAGGCCACCATCCATAGCATACTATTTGGTCTAAGGTATCAGGCCCCTAAGACCACCACAGAGTTCGACTACAGATTGGGGCAGACTTGGGAGGAGGCCCTAATGAGAGATTGAGCCCGCTAGGCCATTTTGATGCGATGGGTTACTGACCACATTGTTGAGCAGGACCAGGACCTTGAGTGGGTATCTACATTGTTGGATCCCATCATGAAGGCACCTCTCAGCTTCACCGGCAAATTTTGATGGTTTGTGATGAGATCATGAACCCAGACCACGCATGAAGATAATAACTTGACACTAGACCGTGCGGTATTGGTTGCCAGCATCTTGGATAGCTATGACATAAACTAGGCCCACCTAATTGCAAAGCAGCTTCATGAGGTGGCGTTGAAGAGGTCTACCTCTATCCTCTTCCTATGTTTGATATATCATCTTTGTATAGCAGCAAAGGTGGATATACTTCACTATTTAGACATTAGATCGATGTTCAGAGGACTTTTGATGCCAGCCTGATAAAGGCTAATGAGAACCCAGTTGCCCTCCAGCGAGCACCATGCCCACCAGCCCAGATGTCAGAGATGTTCGCCGCAGCTCCACCATCTGAGCCTTCATTTTCTTCCACCATTGGCCCTCCTACTACTGAGGAGGCCCACCAGACAGAGAATGGTATAGAGTGGGGGCCCACTACTACCACTACTGCACCATAGGTCGTTCCTGCATATGAAACACTGGCTGGAATGGTTTACATGTCAGTAGTATCTATTCAGATGGTCGAGCAGAGGCAGGCTCGCATTGAGTCCCAGTTGACTCAGTTACTACAGCATATTCGACCTTGAGTTCGTCAGGCCATTTAAGAATCTGAGGCGTATTTGCAGATGTACACTTTGGCTGCTATTCAATAAAGACTTATATCAGTCAACAACTGCATCAATGCATTTGAGAAGTGAGTAGGATAGAGACTCAGCTCATCATAGCCTGCAGATTTGACAACCATTCGAATGGAGATCGAGCAGCTTCAGTTCACCATGACAGCAGCATTAGCAGCACTGATCATTATTCTATAGGTCGATCACACTGAGGTGGTAGTGGATTTGTTTGATGTTGGGGATCCCCCACTCTTCTCCTTAGGGAAACGACCCTATACTGATGATCCAGAAGCATCAAAACTAGTGGCGGGGATGACAGAGAAGGACCAGTTTGAGCTTGCTCAACTCTGCTCCATACAGGATGAGGAGGAGCAGCGGTCACGCAAGTTAGAGTGGATGATAGGTGCTGGACCCTCCGAACAGGCGACCGCTACTAAGGAGATCACCTGCAGGTTGAGAGTGGTCAAACTCAGCCAGAGATTGACGGTTAGTCACCCAAGTATGCTTTTGTTTAACCCTGTGCCTCACTATAATGATATTTTGTGCATTAAGGACAATGCAAACCTTTTTCAGTGGGATATGGATAGTTATAGGTCTTAGTGAAATCTGAGTAACTATGGCCTATAACTATCCCGAAATTTTGAGTCCGAGGGATTTTATTGCCTATATTCTTTTTCCCCAAGGACATTTACTTTCTGTTCAATCGGCATGTTTAATATATATATAGGTAACATCAGTAGAATGTATCACTAACATCTATGGCATATGTTAGTTTTGTTTTTTGAAAATGATACCCACAAAAAAATGTTTTAGTTAGTCTTAATAGCAACCATGCATGTTTGATTAATTGGCAATGTTTTTTCTGATAAGTGAGGTTTAATTATGATGAAAAGCATGATCTGAGAGTCTATGTTAATAGTGTAATCAGTGTCATGTGTATATGAGCTTTCTTTGCTAAATTCTAATATTGTGTTTCAGTTCAGAACTTGCCCTGTTACTCTGACTTAGACTGTAGGTTAGTTGGTTAGGAAAGGATCTTAGGCCATTATTCAATACATAGTCCACTTAGCCTAAATAACCAACCAAATGTATAATGTATCCCTTGATCCCAATGTTTGAGCCTTGCGTATACCCTTTTCTTTGTAAAAACCTAAGTAACCTAGCCTTGTTGAATGTAAAAACGTGAAACTGGCCATGTTCCTTCCTTGAATATTGTGCACCTCAACTGAGAAAAAAGCTTAAGTTGAGGATGGCTACCAAAAGTGGTCCTGGTTCAAAGATCTAATATTATGCACCTTGACTCAGGCCAAAAGCCTAAGTTAAGGATGGACAGTGTAAGGATAATCATATAAAATGGGGTGGAAGCTAGTGATGCATGGAAAAGTATAAGGACCCAGATTTTGTATGACCTTCATAGAGCTTGAAAATTGGTTCTAAATAGTTTTAGACCAAGGTGATGCTTCAAGGAAGCCTCCACGGTCTATGAAGCTATATGGACCATGTAGAGGTGCCATGAAGTGACCCATGGCCTTGAGTGGATGGTGTTGGCTTTAATGTGAGTTTCAGACCAAGGCATACCACACGTGAACCCCACACAGTCCGTGTGAGACTTCACGGTCCATATGGTGGACCGTACGGGTGACCTTGGCCTTGAAAATTAACATTTTGGCCAAGGCATTTCACATATGGACCCTTTCACAGACTGTATAGCCTTTCAAAATCTGTAAGGCCTTCCATGTGGGCGTCGGATTGAAAATTTTCAAAGTATTGGATCACTATCTCAGAACATTGTCAACAAGAATATTTTCTAAGTGAAGCTTCACAGGAGGCCACATAGTCTATGTGACCTCTCGTGGATCGTGAAGCCATACGTAGGGGTGCCTATACCAATTTTCCTCTAAGTATGGAATTACCATCTCAGACCTTCATTAGTGGAGATTTTTCTAAGTGTCAGATCACGAAAGAGTATATGGACCATATACCCCTCCGTACGGACCCCTGGAAATATTTTTCTACTTAATTCATTAATGGCATTTTCATAATTACGGTTTCTCCTAAGGGTCTTTTGTAACTACCTATGGTATCTAAAGACATTCAAATGACCTAAACTCTTCTTCGCTCATTCAAATTCACTCTAACCCTTAAAATTATATTCTACTCTATTAAGAACTCCACTCAAAGACTCTAGTTGGAGAATTAGCTTGGTCTTAAGGAAAGACTCCAATATTCATCAATTTCTTCTTACTTTTTCTTGGTGAACTTAGGTACGTGGGATTGATTCTTTGTCCTTTTCAACCAAGAATACCCAAACTCTTTTACACTTGATTTATAGAATTTATGCTTACATTAAATATTGATTTGAAGATTATTGATTATTAAATTCAATTGAAGTATGGGCAATGCTTTATTGTTGATTTTACATTGATTTAATCCCTAATATATTGAATACATGATTATTATGAAGATTTGAATACTCATTGTCCCTTTAAAGTTTGAATTGAGCATGGATATTCAAATTGTGATTTGAATGTGGATTTACTTATGGATTTACTTGAATTTTATATTGAATTATTGATTTAAGATTGAATCTATATTACCCATTGCTATTCGTATATCATTCATGGCATATGCATTCATGAGTATTGGAATTTGTGAAATTATCGGTGGGTTAAGCTCATATATGTTTTATGAAAAATATCTATTGTTATTGGCTCTTTGTACATATTGGGTGCTTACACCATATCATTGTTATGAATGAGCTATTCCTACACCTGAAAAGTATGGATCGAAATGTGATTTGGCTTTTGAGCCCAAGTGTAAATGATTATGAAGAATATTTGGCTTTTAAGCCCAAATGTGCATTGAAATGATTTGAAACAACTTGTGCATTTTTTGAAAGCATGTATATGTATAAGTATTCTTATAGGATGTTGACTTAGCACCGAATAGATTGGGGGTGTTAGGGATATCCCCAAGGGTCCTCTTCCTTTTCTTAAACTATGTGTCAGCATAGATACGGTAGCGATTACTTAAATGAGCGGGTCGTAAGGAATGGTTACAAATTGATATGATATCATATTGGAAATCCTTCTAAAATGACCAGGTTGTAAGAAAGGTGTCTATCACACCAAAATTATGAGGTCGTAAGGTGTGATGTATATTACTATTGGCAAGTAATCTTCTATTACCGATAGGAGGTCTATATCGAACGAATTCATGTAATATCTCGCATGATTTTGAAATGTTGGTCATGGTCACATCCCCTCTTTATATATGAGCATTATTGCATTTCATGCATCATGAATTTCATGGCATATAGTTATATCACTCTCTTTCTATATACATCTTTTTCTATATTATCTAACATTAAATGTACATTTTATAAGTCATATGTATTGCATAGCCGCATACTTAGTACATTCAAATGTACTAATGCATACTTTTGTCTACATGATATGACCATGTAGGGATCAAGGAATACCTTCATCCACCATACGAAGGCTAGATTGGATCTTGAGATACTTGGTGTGGTGAGTCCTATCTTCCAAGGACAAACCACAATTCCTCTACTTATGATAGCTTTACTTTGAAGGTGTGATTGGGATATGTTCTGGTCACCCTCCTATCTTATGACTAGAGGTATTATTGGATATCTTGTAGAATCTTTTAGGTTTATATGCTAAGTGGCGTATTCGATGATTATAATTATGGTTGTGGCTATCTATAAGATATCATTTTATGGATTGATTATGAGTAATATGATATGCTTTTATGTTATAATGTGAAAGATCCTAAGTCCCATATTGCCCCTATTAAGTAAGTCATACTTACCCACTCCTTAGTCTTTATGTGTTATGTGAGTCCAAGTTAACCCTTATCCCTATGGTATCCTCATAGCGTGAGTTCGATTTTCCTGTCTCTTAGAACTATGTGTTTACTATTTCATATACGTATGTATGGATGGATGCTATGAGGCTTGTTTGGGCACTCTCAAGTTCCTATTGGTACGTCACTCCTAGACCCTAGGTCCGGGTCATGACAAGCTTGGTGTAACAGCACTAGATTTGTAAATGATCCTTGTAGTCCAACATATTGCACCGAGTAAAGTCCTATTCATAGGTGTGAAGTGCATTATGCCTATGACTAGGAGGCTATGATGGTGTTTTAGGAATTGTCTCTCTTCTTCATGTCTTATGTCGTGTTATGGACCATATATTATAGTCTCCTTAACTGGATGATATCCTTGCTACATTACAAAAGATGCCTCCATGAAGAGCTCTTCTACCAAGATCGGCCTAGGTTAATGACGGCCAAACTCCTCAAGGGCCTATGGAAGAGCCTATCTCTAATGGTGAATTATGTACAACTTTTGATATGCTTACACAAGTGGTGACTTCTCAGACTAGGAAGGCTAATCTTCCTCATGATCCCACTCTGGCTTCTAGAGTGAGAGATTTCACCAGAATGAATCCTTTAGAGTTCTACGGGTCAAAGGATGATGAGGATGCTTAAGAGTTTATTAATGAGCTCACTAAGGTGTTGACTGTTATGGGAGTCACTTCTGAGGACAAAGCTGAGTTGGCTGCTTATCAATTGAAAGATGTGGCTCAATTTTGGTACACACAATGATTGGTGGAAAGGGTTTGTGGCAATGTTGTTAATTGTGGAGGAATTCAAGTTTACATTTCTGGATCGTTTCTTCCCACTTGAACTTGGGGAATCCAAGATAACAAAGTTTATCAACCTCAAATAGGGTGTATGAGTGTGAGGCACTATGCCTTCAAGTTCACAAAGCTCTCCAACTATGCTCCTATGCTTGTGGCTGACCCTCATGTAAGAATGCACAGGTTTATTTCTAGTATCTCTGATTTGGTTGTGAAGGAATGTCATATGGCTATACTTATTTGGGACATGGACATCTCCAGGCTCATGATATATACTGAACAGATTCAGGGAGACAAGCTCAAGGAGAAGAGGATGCATGATTCTAAGAGGGCCCATTATGATGATGGGTTCTCCAACTCCAAGGATGGTGGTTATGGTCGCTTTCAACAAGGCCAAAGTTCTAATACTAGGTTGCTAATACTAGTGTTCCTCCTCCCAAGGCATCGGTTGGTGGTGGACCACTTTTTCCCCGGTGTGGCGAATGTGGAAAGAATCACATGGGTGCTTGTTGAAAGGATTTGGGTGCATGCTTTGGGTTCGGTGAACAGAACCACAAAGTTGATGATTGTCCTAAGGTTGCTCAGAAGCTCCAGGGTCAGGTGGCTCAAGGTGGTCAAGGCCAAAAAAGAGCTCAACAGTATAGTGCCCTAAGAAACAACAGGTTTTATGCTTTGCATGCTTATCAGGAAATTGTGGAGACCCCAAATGTTGTGACTGGTATGTTAAAAGTCTTTGATTTAATGCTTATTCTTTGCTTGATCTGCGTGCAAACTTATCTTTTGTGACCCCTCTTTTGGTTGTTAAGTTTTAATTGAGTCCCAAAATCTTGAAGGAGCCTTTTTCAGTCTATACTCCCGTGGGCGAATTGTTGTTGCTCATAGAGTTTATCAGGGTTGTCTAGTTTCTATCTTGCATAAATTTTTCCCTTTATGATCTTATGGAACTTGAGATATTTGATTTTGATATTATTCTCGGGATGGATTGATTGCATTCTTTATATGCCTCTATAAATTGTAGAACCCAGAAGGTCAAGTTCCAATTTCTGGATGAGCTCGTTTTTGAATGGAAGGGTAGTGACTCCTCTATTAAAGGTCGGTTTATTTCCTACCTTAAGGCCCAAAATATGATCTCGAAGTGGTGTATCTATCATATTGTAATGGTGAAGGATGTGGAATCTTAGTCACCTACTCTTGAATCGATTTCGATGATGAATGAGTTTTTGGATGTGTTTTTCAAAGACTTGCCCCGTATTCCTCCCAAAAGGAAAGTAGATTTTGGCATTATCTTCTCTCAGATACTCAACCTATCTCTATTCCTTCTTATCATATGGCACCGACTGAGTTGAAGGAGTTGAAAGATCAGTTGAAGGATTTATTAGAGATAGGCTTTTTCTGGCCAAGTATATCTCTATGGGGTGCTACGGTGTTATTTGTAAGAAAGTAAGAAATATCTTTTTCGATATGCATTGATTATAGGTAATTGAATAAGGTTACCATAAAAAATAAGAATATATTGCCAAGGATCGACAACTTGTTTGATTTACTTCAAAGGGCCACCCATTTCTCAAAGACTGACTTCCGCTACGGTTATCATCAATTGAAGGTTAGGGAGTGTGACATCCCCAAGACAGACTTTCGAACTAGGTATGGGCATTTTGAATTTTTGGTAATGTAATTTGATTTGACTAATGCTCCGGCCGTGTTCATAGATCTTATGAATCGAGTGTTCAAACCATTTTTTGATAGTTTAGTGGTTGTCTTCATTGACATATCCTTATTTATTGCCAAAGTGAATGAGAGCATACGAATCATTTGAGGTTGGTTCTTCAGACTTTGAGGGGGAAGAAATCGTATGCTAAGTTTAGAAAATGTGAGTTTTGGTTGGGTGAAGTAGCTTTGCTTGGTCATGTGGTTTCTTGGGATGGTATTAAGGTACACCCAAAGAAGATTAAGGCCGTGAAGAATTGGTCTAGACCTTTGACTTCTTCGAATATTCGGAGTTTCCTTGGGTTGCCTGGTTATTATAGAAGAAATGTTAAAGGGTTCTCATCTATTGCAGCTCCATGACTAAGTTGACTCAAAAAAAGGCCAAGTTTGTATGGTTGGATGAATGTGAGAAGAGTTTTCAGACTTTGAAGAATCAACTTACATCGACACCTGTTTTGACTCTACCAGATGGCTTAGATGGATTTGTGGTATATTATGATGCTTTTTGGATTGTGATGCTTCTTGGATTGGGTTGGGTTGTTTATTATCAAAACATGGTAAGGTGATAGCTTATGTATTGAGGCAGTTGAAGGTACATGAGCGTAATTACCCGACTCATGATTTTGAGTTAGCAGAGGTGGTGTTTGCTTGAAGATTCGGTGATAATACTTATATGGGGTTCATGTTCATGTTTCACCGATCACAAGAGTTTTTAATATTTGTTCACTCAAAGGGATCTTAACTTGAGGCATAGAAGGTGGTTAGAACTCCTTAAAGACTATGACATGAGTGTGCAATATCATCCCAGCAAGGCAAATGTTGTAGCCAATACTCTTAGTATGCTATCTATGGGAAGTGTGACTCATGTTAAGGGAGAGAATAAGGAGTTGCCAAAGGATGTTCAGCGTTTGGCAAGTTGGGTGTTAGATTGGCCGACTCTAATGAAGGTGGTATTCATGTTCAAAATGGGGTCGAATCTTTTGGTGTAGTTGATGTTAAGGCTAAGCAAGATCTAGACCCATCATTGGTTGAGTTGAAGAAATTGGTTGCCGAAAAGGAGATAGAGATTTTCTCCCAAGGGAGATATAATATGCTTTGGTATAAAGATTGGTTGTGCATTCCAAATATTGATGATCTTAGGAGGGTAATCATGAGTGAGGTCCATAACTCCCATTATTCTATTCACCCGAGATTAACTAAGATGTACCAGGATTTGATAGAAGTGTATTTGTGGCATGGTATGAAGAAAGATATAGCCAAGTTTGTATTCAAACGCCCTAATTATCAACAAGTAAAGGTAGAGCACCAAAGACCCGGTGGTTTGACTTGAGATATTGAAATTCCTACTTGGAAATCGGAAGATGTCAACATGGATTTTGTGGTTGGGTTGCCTCAGACCCAAAGGTAATTTGACTCAATTTGGGTTATTGTTGATTGAATGATTAAGTCAGCTCATTTCCTACTAGTCAAAACTACCTTTAGTGTCAAAGATTATGCAAGGGTGTATATCCAAGAGTTGGTGAGGTTGCATAGTGTGCGTAGGTCTATCATATCGGATCGTGGCACCCAATTTACTTCTCACTTTTGGAGGGCATTTTAAAGAGGACTTGGTACTAAGGTGAAGTTAAGTACCGCCTTTCATCCTCAAACAGACGGACAAGCTGAGAGGATAATTCAAACTTTGAAGGACATGTTAAAGGATCGTGTGTTAGATTAAAGGGTAATTGGGATAATCATCTACCACCATTGAGTTTGCTTATAATAATAGCTTTTATGCGAGCATTAGTATGGCACAATTTAAAGCTTTGTATGGTAGGAGATGTAGATCTCCGGTGGGGTGGTTTGAGTTGGGAGAGATGGCCTTGATTGGCCTGAATTTTGTATTGGAGGCTATGGAGAAGGTGAAGTTGATTAGGGAGAGGCTGAAAATGGCTCAAAGTCGCAAAAAGTCCTACTCGAATATTAGGAAGAGAGATTTTGAGTTTCATGTTAGGGATTGGGTATATATAAAAGTCTCACCTATGAAGGGTGTAATGTGTTTTTGAAAGAAAGGAAAGCTAAGTCCCCGATATGTAGGTCCTGATGAGGTTGTTGATTAGATTGGGAGTGTGGCTTATAGGTTAGATTTGCCTCTAGATAAGTTCTATTCACCTGATTTTCCATGTATCTATGTTAAGGAAATTGGTTGGTGATCCTAGTACCATTGTGTGTTTGGAAGGTGTTGACGTTGAGGAGAACTTGTCTTATGAGAAAGTTCCATCTAAAATTTTTGATAGGCAAGTAAAGCAGCTTCGCAATAAAGATGTAGCTTCGGTTAAGGTGCTTTAGAGAAATCAATATGTGGAGAACGGTACATGGGAAGAAGAGTTGAATATGACGAAATGATATAACCATCTTTTCCAATCTACTCAAGCCTAAGATATTAGATTTTTTCGATTCCAACTAGTCCTAATTCTTTCACTTTTTATGACATGAGATGCATACATGTGTATAAAAATAGTTTTTAAGATGTTTTGAATGATTTGAATATGTTTTGATATGAGTTTTAATGACTTTATGATTTTCAAGTTATGAAAAATGCATTGTATGTTATGTTTTGATGTCTCATGTTCTAAGTCAAGCCTTTCAAGCCTTGTTCTAACATATTCAAGGACGAATTTTCCCAATGTGGAAATGATTAAGGACCCGGACTTTGTATGACTTTAATGGAGCTTGGAAATTGGTTTCAGAAAGTATTGGACAAAGGTGATGCTTTAGGGAAGCCTCCACGGTCTATGTAAAAGTATACAGACCGTATAGAGGTGCCATAAAGTGACCCTTGGCCTTGTGTGGAGAATATTGGCTTTAATATGTAGTTTGAGACCAAGGCATACCACACATGGAATCCACACGATCTGTGTGAGGATTCAAGGTCAATATGATGGACCATATGGGTGACCTTAGCCTTGAAAATCCATATTTTTGCCAAGGCATTTCACACATGGACCCTCTCACGGACCGTATAGCCTTTTCACGGTCTATGGGGCTTTCCGTATGGGCGCTGGAGTGAAAATTTTCTAAATATTAGATAACGATCTTGAAACTTTGTCAACAAGAATTTTTTCTAAGTGAAGCTTCATGGGAGGTCACACGGTCTAGATGACCTCTCACAGACCATGAAGCCATTCGTAAGGATGCCTATGCCAATTTTCTTCTAAATATGGAATTACCGTCTCAAACCTTCGTCAGTGAAAAGTTTTCTAAATATCAGATTGCAAAAGAGTATATGGATCATATATCCTTACATGGACTGTATACCCTCCATACTAACCCCTGGAAATATTTTCTACTCATTTCACTAGTTTTTGTAATTACGATTTCTCCTAAGGGTCTTTTGTGACTTCCTATGCTATCTAAAGACATTCAAATGACCTAAACTTTTCTTCACTCATTCAAATTTTCACTCACCCTTAAAATTATATTCTATTGTCTTAACAACTCCTCTCAAAGACTCTAGTGGAGAATTAGCTTGGGATTCAAGGAAGTACTCCAATCTTCATCAAATTTTTCTTACTTCTTCTTGGTGGACTTAGGTATGCGGGATTGATTCTTGGTCTCTTTCAACCAAAAAGACCCAAACTCTTTTACACTTGATTTATGGAATTTTAGCTTACTTTAAATATGAGTTTTGAATATTATTTATTTATTAAAATCTATTAAAGTATGGGATATGCTTTATTGTTGATCTTAAATTGATTTAAGCCCTAATATATTGAAATACATTATTATTATGAAGATTTGAATGTGCATTGTCCCTTTAAAATTTGATTTGAGCATGGATAATCTAAATTGTGCTTTGAATATGGATTTACTCATATTGAATTATTGATTTAAGATTGAATCTATGTTTCTCATTGTCATTCACATATCATTCATGATATATGCATTCATGAGCATTGGAATTTATAAAATTATCAGTGGGTTAAGCTCACATACGTTTTATAAAAATAATTTCGGTGAGTTAAGCTCGCATATTGGTTATGACAAGAATGTGATCACCTAAATGTCTATTATTATTGTCTCTTTGAGCATATTTGACGTTTAGACCATATAATAATTGTGAATGAGTTATTTCTATGCATGAAAAGTATAGATTGAAATGTGATTTGGCTTTTGAACCCAAGTGTAAATGATTATGAAGAATATTTGGCTTTTAAGCCAAATGTGTATTGAAATGATTTGAAACGATTTCTGCCTCTTTCAAAAGTATGTATGTGTATAAGTATTCTTATGGGATGTTGACTTAGCGTCGAATGCATTGGGGGCATCAGGGCTATCCCCAAGTGTCCTATCCCTTTCCTTGAACTATGTGTCAGCATAGATATGGTAGCCATTACCAAAATAACAGAGTCAAAAGGAATGGTTACATATTGATATGATATGATATGATATGATATTGGAAATCCTTATGAAATGACTGAGTCATTAGGAAGGTGTTCATCACATCGAAATGATGTGGTCATAAGGTGTGGTGTAGATTACTCTTGGCAAATAATCCTCTCTTATCAATAGGAGGTCTACATCGAACGAATTCATGTAATAGCTCACATGAGTTTGAAATGATGTCCATGGTCACATCCCCTCTTTATATATGAGCATTATCGCAATTCATGCATCATGAATTTCATGACATATCATTGTGTCACTCTCTTGCTATATACATCTCTTCCTATATTATGTTCCCTTGTCATCTAACACTGAATTCAGGTTTGATAAGTCATATGCATTGCATAATTGCATACTTAGCACATTCAAATGTACTAACGCATACTTTTACCTACATGATCTAAACATGTAGGGACCAAGTACTACCTTCATCCACCATAAGATGGCTAGATTGGATCTTGAGACACTTGGTATGGTGAATCCTATCTTCCAAGGATAAACGACCATTCTTCTAACTTATGTTGCTTTGCTTATGATTTATTTACTTTGAGGGTATAGACTCTTTTATGTTTATATGCTAAGTGTTGTATTCAGAGATTATGATTATGGTTGTGGCTATCTATTAGATATCGTGTTATGGATTGATTATGAGTAATATGATATGCTTTTATGTTATAATGTGAAAGATCCTAAGTCTCGTATTGCCCGCATAGAGTAAGTCTTGCCTACTCACCCATTAGACTTTATGTGTTATGTGTATCCATGTTAACCACTATCCCTATAGCATCCCCATAGTGTGAGTCCTACTTTCCTGCACCTTAGAACTATGTGTTTACTATTTTATAGACGCTTCTGAACCAATTATGTGTGAATGGATGTTATAAGGCTTGTTTGGTTCCCATTCCCCATGTCACTCCTAGACCCTAAGTCCGGGTCATGACAAAAAGGGATAAAAATTTGTTATAGATGCAAGAATAATTAATAAGATGTCTAAACAGTGAGCTAAAAAGAAAAATGATCTGAAAATAAAAGGCAATGAGCTAAAAAGAAAAATAATTTGAAAATAAAAGGCAATGAACTAAAAATGAGGGTTAGGCAGCCAAAAAAGCTTGAAATAAGAGAAAGGGAGAATTAGTTGAAAGATGACAATGTTGGTAGGGAAAAAGTGTAGAATAACGCAGTGTCAAGGAGGGTCATTAGTCACTACGTTCCCAAAACATCATACCAAAGCCCTCGAGCCTACGTTACAAGCCAAGAAAGTCCTATAGTGATCCTAGTCCAAGTAGTCAAAGGTTATAGTTGTGAGTATAGGGGCAAGCATATGGTATTGAGCATGGTATTTGAGTATCTATTGTGAGAGTGAGTGATTTTGTTTAGTCTCAAGCATTGAATCTGAAAACATTATCATGAGTGGCATATAGGACTTCTTTCTTGTGAGGGCACTTGCATTATACTGTTGATCTTAGACTCATTCAGTGATTGTTACTTATTTGTGCTTACCTTACTTGTTATAGTTGCACTATCACATATATCAATTTGCATTGGTTTGTTTGATAGCAATCTGACATGCATTGATGAGTAGTGTGGGTATCTGTGCTTTATTTGGGAATGATGTGCCCATTAGATTAGGGTTTGTATGTTATTGTACTACTATGTAGATTGAGTCTATTGCTTGAGGACAAGTAACAATTTTAAGTTGAGAGTGTTGATGTGTTGTAAAAATACAACACTTTTGATGCTTAAAAATCAGAATTTTATGTGTTCTCAAAACGATGTTAGTGGGTTTGATGTGTTTTAATGTTTGTTTTTCAAGATTACAGGATTTAGCAAGATTTTAGGCTAAGTGTGCAGTTGCTGCAGTTTTTGCTGAAATAAGAAATATTATATGCCCCGTGAAAGTTTCCATAAGTCGTAGAATGGTTTGTATGTGAGATCCAAAAAAGGGCTGATTTTTTGAAGTCACATCTACGAACTGTCAAATGAGCCATAGAATTATGTATTAGTCTTAGATGAGGTTCATACCCTGAGGATCAGAAGTTGGAATTTTTTGATGTGCTACCAAAATGCAAAACTTTTGATGCTCAAAACTTAGAATTTTGTGTGTTCTCAATGTAATGTTAGTTGGTTTTATGTACTTTTGTGTTATATTTGCAGGATTTAAGGGTTGGGCTTGATTTTGGGAAGAAAGTACAGAAGTTGTTGATTTTGATGCAGTATGAGACCCTTCACGGGCCGTAGGTCATTCTATGGGCCGTAAAGAGGATTTCATGGACAATTCCAGTGAGGGGCTATTTTTCTAAAGTTGTTCCACAAATATGCAAATGAGTAGTGGAATAATGTACGAGTTGCAGAACATGGTTCGTAACCTGAGGATCAGAGTTTGGGACTTTCTGAAGATTAATCAGATGAAACCCCTCTAAAGGTCGTAAACCACTTTACGGGTCATAGAGGGGGTATCGTAGACTTGAAGTCCAGATTTCTAGTAATACTATACAAGACCTCAATTATGGACCGTGGAATGTAATACGGCCCGTAAACCTGTTCGTAAGGCGTGCCGACCCAGTTATCTATTATGTTTAGGACTTGTATTTTAAATATTATAAATAGGTATTTTAGGTTATTTTTCAAAAGTTTACACATAGTACACAGAGAACTTGATAATTAGAGAGTCAAAATAGTGAGATAATAGAGGAGAGCTTTGAGAACTCTTGTACTTTGATTTCATCTTTAATCTTGTGATTCTCTTTGAAGTTGGATTTGCTCGTTATCAAGTTAATTGTGCAAGTGCTCTATTATGTTATTCTAAATCATAAGTCTTGCATCTACGCAAATAATAAGTAGCTAAATCCACAACTAGTATTGTGGGAACCATGAAGAACTAATAAGGTAAAATCGAATAATTCATAATTCTTTGAAAGTGTTCATGTATGTATTAATTAACTCTCTTCATTTTGCATGTTTTCTAGTGGTGGCCAACATTAGAACCCACCGAGTGTTACTGACTAGACCAAGGTAGTAATAAATAGGAAACGAGATAAATTAACAGGATTTGATTGATATGTTCTCGTTTAATCAACCAAACTAGGTCACGGGTAGGTTGTACAGCGACTAATAGGTAAGGGATAGTAATGCACACTATGGAGATGGGCCAAGTCACATAGTGAAATTTGCCTCTCGCCTGGACTAAAGGGTTTGGTGAAATTAACGTACCGTCCTGCCTGCTAGACACTAGAAAAGAATTAGATTATCTGGTTATACTAAGTTAGGGAATCATGGGGAGTACAATACCCTATTTTCTCTCCTTATTGATTTCACTCTTGTGTTAGTCAGGTCTACCTTTCCATTGAGTATTGCAAACGTCCCCCTCCCCTTTTGGAAAGTAAGTTTGTTTATCACTCAAATTACAGTAATTGAATTCTCTTGAGTCTACGTATTCCCTCGGGTTCAACCCTAACCTTGGTAAGGTTCTATTTCTTGTTAACGACTGCTTTATCCTCAAATATAAGGTGTAACTTGGGCAACAAAAAGATGTTGGCACCATTATCGGGGAATACGACTAGACTTAGGGCCATATCAGATTATTAAGAGGATTGGACAGGTCGCATATGAACTAGAGCTACCCCAGGAGCTTTCAGTGGTTCATCCAGTTTTTCATGTCTCAATGCTTCGAAAATGCATAGGTGACCCATCCCGTATCACTCCTATTGAGGAAGTACAAGTTACAGAAGATCTTACCTATGAAGAGGTACCTGTTGCTATTCTAGAATGTCAAGTTAAGAAGCTAAGGAATAAAGAAATAGCTTCACTTAAAGTACTTTGGAGGAGCCAGCGAGCAGAAGAAGTAACATGGGAGGCTGAGGACACGATGAAATCAAAATATCCTCACTTATTTGAAGCTAAAAGGGAAGCTCAACATGCAGAATGGGGATATTAATAGGTATGTGTTATTGAATACTTAATGTGTTGTCAAGTTTGTGTA
>JAABOM020060882.1:0-11487 GCA_011800125.2 Solanum clarkiae
CATGCCATATTGAGATTATATATCTATTGCCTATGATTATGCATTTTGACTATATTGGCTTATGTCTTGTTGCATTGCATCATGCATACTTAGTACATTCACGCGTTCTAATGTATACTCTATGCCTATATGATATTACCGTGTAGGGTCCGTAGATCCTTTTGATCATCCTCTACGTGGCTAGTTCGGTACTTTGTAGATAAGATTTTGTGAGTCCTCAAGTCTGAGGACACTATCTATATTACTTTTTCTATTTTGAGGCTTCATTATGTTGAACACTTGCTATTATAAGGGTGAGCTCGGAAAGTGTCTTGGCCCCCGCTCCATTCAAAGCTAGTGGTGTTGCTAGATATTATGATGTACTTATGATATGATCTTGACTATTTTATGCTTTTATAAATATCTTAATTTCCCTTAGTCCCACTTCCCGAATTATTATATCTCTTGTTGTTGTTTTTTTTGCTTCTGAAACCAAGGATATAAGATTGATATGCTAAGAGGCTTGTTAGGGGTCCTTTCGGGTTCCCATTTGCCCTGTCACATCTAGGCCCTAGTATTGGATCGTGAAAAACATGGTATCAGATTACTAGATTGTTAATGGACCTCGAAAATCTAATGCACCATGTCAATTAGAGTCTTATTCATGGTTGTGAAGTGCGCCGCAACTATGAATGGGAGGCTCTGAGGCGTTTTAGGAAATGTTTCACTTCTTCATGGTGTATATCGTGCTTTAGGTGTGACTATAAGGATTTTTCCCTAATGAATACTTTTGTTTCCTTCTAGATCATATTGATTCCAAGGGGAAGACTAAGGAGAGCTCGTACTCCTGAAGAGCAACCGGTCCCTCTCGCTCCTTAAGCTCCTCAAGCTCCTCAAGATGGAGGCATAGCCCCAGAAGAGTTCCACGATGCTATCACAATGTTGTCCCATGCTATAACCAAACAAATTAACTAAGGGTCCCAAGCCCCTCATGCTCCTACTCCGGCCTCTAGGGTGAGGGAATTCACAAGAATGAACCCACTGGAGTTCCATGGATCTATATGGGAAGAGAATCCCTCAGTGTTCATCGATGAGGTATATAAAGTGATATCTATCATGGGGGTTAATTCGGAAGAGAAAACAGAGTTACCAGCCTGTCAACTCAAAGGTCTAGCCCAAATTTGGTTAACCCAATGGAAATTGGAGAGGAGAGATGATGCTGCTATTCCTTGGGAGGAGTTCAAATCCTCATTCTTCAACCAATTCTTTCCTATCGAGGTAAGGAGGCAAAGATGATGGAGTTTATGAACGTTAAGTAAGGTTCCATGAGTGAGGTAGTATGCCCTTAAGTTCAACAAGCTCTCCAAATATGCTCCATAATTGGTTGCCGAACCTAGATCAAGGATGGATAAATTTGTGTCGGGAGTTTTTGACTTAGTTAATGAGGAGTGTCATACCTCCATGTTAATGGGCAATATAGAGTTGTCCCATCTGATGACATATGACGAGCAACTAGAGGGGGAGAAGTTTAGAAAAAAAAAGGAGTGGTGAGTCCACGAGGACTTGTTTTGAAGGTAGTTTCCAAGGTTCCAAGGGTGGCTGGTTTACTCAAGGCCACAAGTTCCAAGGCCAAGGGTCTTCCAATGCTCCTAATAAGGTATTTTCTAATGATAATCCAAGATTCCATGGTGTTAATGGTGGGATGACGCACCCTAAGTGCCAAAAGTGTAAAAAAAAAATAATGGTGGTCCGTGTTTGAAAAATTCTAATACTTGTTCTGGTTGTGGTGAAGTGGGCCACAAGGTTATTGATTGTCCTTATTCTGAAAACAAAGGTAGGGACGGTCGTCCATAAGGCCAAGGTGCTAATGTGTGTCCAACAGCAAAGGGAGGCCAACAAGAGGGTGCTCTAAGGCAAAATAGATTCTATGCTCTTAAAGGAAGGCAAGGAGTGGATGAGTTGCCCGATGTCATCACTGGAATGTTAAAGGATTTTGATTTTGATGTGTATGCATTGATAGATCCGGGTTCCACTCTTTCCTCCTTTTGTTGCCAAAAAGCTTCATGTGAGTCCCGAATTTTTGTGTGAATCGTGTGAAGTGTCTAACCCCGTCGGTGAGTCCATTGTTGCTAAAAGAGTCTATAGAAATTGTCCCATGTTCATACTGCATAATGTCTTGCCTTGTGATTTTGTTGAATTAGATATGGTTGATTTTGATGTCATTGAAATGCCCTAAATTGTGCTTTAGAAGTGCCTATAATCATAATTTTCATATATCTCAAAATCCATGCATGATATCAAAAATTCGAATTCATATTCTCGATCAGGAGGCAAAATTGAGTGGGAAATGGGTGTAACTCAGATTTTAGAGGACCCGTAGTGAAAAATAATTTTCGCTAATTTATGATTTCCAAAGAACATCCGCGCCTGACCGCAATGCGCCAGGGGCAAAGATTAGTGTTATTTCTTCCTCCTTGATGGGTATGCATCGCTGATAAGACGTGGACTAGTACAACATTTTGCTTGTTTTTCCTATGTGTCCAAGGGCATTGGGGATAGCCCCATGCCCACCTAAATGTGAAATCACCCATACTTAGCCATTTTTCAACTCTATATCACTCAAAACCCTCACAAAAACCTCTCCAAGACATAACCATATATCATTCAAATTTCAAGGATTTCAAGCTTGACTTTGGAACTCTAGGATTCCCTTCAAGCTCTAAGTTCTCTTTAAGCTCATCTCAAGAAAATCCAAGTTTGAGGTATGTGGGTTTTATCTATTGGATCCTTTCACCCGTGGAGCCTAATCTTCTTTTTTATGAAAATTGCATGTTTTCAAGTTGTATCATCTATGGGTATCTCTTATTATGGATTATGAATATAAATAATGTTGGGGTTTTATGGAATGTTGATTGATTATGCATGACTATCTATTTCAAGCTTATACCATGAATTAGTTTTGTCAATTGAGACTATGCATGTTTTTAGCTAAGAAACTATGATCTATTATGAGTTTTGATGATGAATTTCAAGGTATCCAACATGAGGGTTTTACTGCGTGTTGGTGGGTTGATTTGTATTAAGTTTTCTCATCTTATTTCACTCTCGAATTGTATGATTTTGAACTAGTATAATGAACCCACCAACTGTATGATAAAAGTCAAGTAAAAAATTCTCAAATTATTGATGATATATTATATGATTTATGAAATGACCCCAAAAAGTGCCCAAAAATGTGCCTCGGAAGTGTCCGAAATTGTAATTTCTATATACCTCAAAATTCGTGTATGATATCATAAAATCTAACATCATGTTCTTGATTAGGGGGCAAAATTGAGCAGGAAATAGGTCTAACCCAAATTTTAGAGCAAACAAATCACAATTTTGATTTCCCAAAAATCGATTTCTAATGAGGTTTTCACATCTAAGGTGCGACGTGCCAATGGCACACCTTAGTGTAATTTATGTGCAGTTTTATTGTTTGGTGCAAGGCTTTTAGGTCTTGGGCCTAAGTCTTTCCATGTGTTAAAATACCTATACTTAGCCATATTTCACCTTCATATCGTATAAGACATTCCCCAATACTCTCTCAAACACTTAGAAAAATATTTCACCCCAAATTTCAAGTCCCAAAACTCATTCGGATCTTAAGGATTTTACTCAAACTTCATATCTCCATTTTCAATCTTCATCAAGAATTCTCCAAAGTCGAGATATGTGGCTTTCAACCATTGGGTCCTTTCACCCATGGTGCCCAAGCTTCTTTTTTACAAAATCTCATGTTTCTATGTTGATTTACTTATGGGTATTACTTACTATGCATTTGACTATGAATTATGTTGGGGCTTCATAAAAATGTGACTTTTTAAGCCTGCTTTGAGCTATGAATCTTTGATCTATCTTGAGATTTGATGAAGGGTTTTGATGTATATTGCAGGAGGGTACTACCAAGTATTGGTGGGTGATTTTTCATTAGATTTACTTGCATGATTTCACGCTTGAATTGCATGGTTTTGCATTAACATTACACACCCACCAAGTGTTTGATAAAATGACCGATTAATATATCTTGAGTTGTTGAAGGCCTAATGCTTGGCATATGAGTTAAGTGAGTTTATGATGATGAAAGAGTGATATGTATGTGTTGATATTATGAGAAGTATCTAATGTGTAGTGAGGTTACCATAGTAAATTGAGGGGTGATGCCTCAATCGCCTCGGATGAGAGTGGTAAGCCATCAACCAATTGAGGGGTTTGTACCTCAATTAGCTCGGATGGGAGTGGTAAACCATCAACCAGTTGGGGGGTTGGTACCTCAATCATTCCTAGAGGAAGGTGGCTATGTCCGTCAACTAATTGAGGGGTTAGTAATTCAATCGCCTCAGATGGGCAGGGGTCATAAACCATTAACCGATTTAGGGGTTGGTACCTCAATCACTTCCGATGGAGGGTGGTCATGTCCGTCAACCAATTGAGGGGTTGGTACCTCAATCACTTCTGAGGGGTGGTATACCTTAGATTTCAATTACTAAGTTGCCTGGTCTATGATGATGGTCTATCCCTGCGCATGTAATATGTTCTATATATATAAGCATGTTTACTTTATCTATCATTCATGAATGTCATATTGATATATGATCATATATTGCTTAATTATGCATTTTGACTATGTTGCATATCTATTGTTGCATTGCATCCTACATACTTAGTAAATTCAAATATACTAACGCATTACGTTACCATGTACGAACCAGAGCCCCACTTCATCCTCCTCCTCCATATGGCTAGTGTGATATCTCTCAAAGCAAGTTGGTAAGTCCTCAGCTTCGGTGATGTACTTCTCTTGATTTATGCTATGTATAGACTCTCTTTTCTTTGTGGTATGCTTGACATGAGGGTGAGTCCAATTGCTTGTCTTGGCCCCCACTAAAGTTCTATGCTTAGAAGTGTTGTTGGAAAAGTTATGTAATGATGCTATAAGCTTGACTCTCTTTGACTCTATTGATATTTTATGAAATAATGGTTTTCCCTTAGTCCCTATGCCCTTATTTCTACACTTTTATTATTGTTTAAATTGCTTCCACGACTAAAGATGTGTAATGATATGTTAAGAGGCTTGCTTGGGGTTCCTTTGGGTTCCCCATGCGCCGTGTCACATCTAGTCCCTAGTTTGAGTTATGACAAACTTGGTGTCAGAGCATTAGGTTGTTAATGGTCCTCGGCATCAATACACCGCATCGATTAGAGTCTTATTCATGGTTGTGTTATGTACCACAACTATGAGTAAGAGGCTATGAGACGTTTTAGGAAATGTTTCCCTTATTCTTACTCTATGTCATGCTATAGAAGTTAAGGTAAGGTTTTCCCCCCATAATGACTGTTCTTTGGTGTGCTAGATCATGCCTAACACATGATGAAGAATAGCCTGCATACCCATGGAACAATCTGCTCATGATAAGCTCCGGGATGCTCTCACTTTGCTAGCTCAAGTTATGGCTAATCAAGTCAACCAAGGGGCCCAAGCCCCTCATGCACCTACCCCGACATCTCGGGTGAGAGACTTTATGAGAATGAACTCACCGGAGTTTAATAGGTCTAAGGTGGATGAGGACCCTCAAGAACTTATTGATGAGGTATACAAAGTGTTTTCCATTATGGGTGTAGATCGGAATAGAAGGCGAAGTTAGTGGCTTACCAACTCAAGGAGATGGCTTAAATATGGTACACTCAATGGAAAGAGGAGAAGGGGAATAATAATGTGGTTCCATAGGAGGAGTTTAAGGCAGCTTTCCTCAACCGGTTCTTCCCTCTTAAGCTTAGGGAGCCCAAAATTATGGAGGTCATGAATTTGAAGCAAGGGTTTTTAAGTGTGAGGGAGTATGCAATTATGTTCAGCCAACTCTCAAAATATGCTCCACACTTGGTTGCCGACTCAAGGTCTAGAAAGAATAAATTTTTGATGGGTGCATATGATTGGTAAGTGAAGAATGTTGTACCGCCAGTTGATTAATGACATGGACTTTTCCTGCTTGATGACTTATGCCGAACAATAGAAGGGGAAGAAATTGAGGAAAAGAAGGGGTCATGAGGCTAAGAGGGCCCGTTTTGATGGTATGTTCCAAAGTCACAAGGGTGGCCAGTTTCACTAAGGCCAAGGGTCTTCTCATGCTCCTAGTGGTAGATTTGCCAATGACTACCCAATTCCCCAAGAGGGTGGTAGTATGATGCCTAGACCCTTGTGTCCAAAGTGTGGTAGGGGTCATGGTAGCCCATACTTGAGAGATACCAATGCTTGTTTTGGTTGTGGAGAAGTAGACCACAAGATGATTGATTGTCAACGAAATAACAACAAGAGTAAGGATGTTCATCCTCAAGGTCGGGAGGCTAATGCAGTTCCTTTTGTAGAGGATTCCAATAAGGTGGTGCCCCCAGGCACAATCAGTTTTATGCTCTCCATGGGAGGCAAGGGGTTGATAAGGTTTCCAATGTCATCACCAATATGCTAAATAGTCTTTGATTTTGATGTGTGTACATTGATAGACCTAGGTGCCACTCTTTCTTTTGTTACTCCTCTTTTTGCCAAAAAGTTTCATGTTGAGCTCGAATTTTTGTGTGAGTCTTACGAGGTGTCTACTCCTATTGGTGCATCTATTACTTCTAGAAAGGTCTATAGAAATTGTCCCATCTTGCATAAAATATTTCCTTGTGATCTTGTTGAGTTGGATATAGTTGATATTGATGTCATTTGTTGGATGGATTGGTTGCATGCATACTATTCCTCTATTGATTATAGAATCTGTAGGGTCAAATTCTAATTCCCATATGAACCCGTCCATGAGTGGGAGAGTCATGATGTGGTGGTTAAGGTTAGCTTTATCTCGTGTATTAATGCCCAAAAGTTGATATCTAGGAGGTGTCTCTATCATCTCGTGAGGGTTAGGGATATTGAGTCTAAATTCCTACCTATAAAAATGGTTTCGGTGGTAAATGAGTTTCTTGATGTCTTTCCTACTGACCTTCCCGGTGTTCCTCCTGAAAGAGAAATAGACTTTGGCACAGACCTCTTTCCCGATACCCAACCCATTTCTATTCCCCCTTACGGTATGACCCCAGCGGAGCTAAATAAGTTGAAGGAGTAATTGAGGGACTTGATGGAGAAGGGCTTTATTAAGCCTAGCCAATCACTATGGGGCATACCGTTGTTGTTTGTGAAGAAAAAGGATGGATATCTTAGATTGTATATTGACTACCGACAACTTAATAGGGTTACTATCATGAATAAGTACCCTCTCAGAAGAATTAATGATTTGTTTTACCAACTTCAAGGGGATAGTCACTTCTCTAAGATTGATCTTTGGTACGGGTATCATCAAGTGAAGGTGAGGGAGTGTGACATTCCCAAGACGTCCTTTCGGACTAGGTATGGGCATTATGGATTTGTGGTTATGTCCTTTGGATTGACCAATGCACCAGATATCTTCATGGATCTGATTTGTTTGTGGTGGTTTTCATTGATGATATTTTGATGTATTCTCATAGTGAGAAGGAGCATATGGCTCATTTGAGTGTAGTACTACAAAGATTGAGGGAAGAGAAGTTATATGCTAAATATGAGAAGTGTGAATTTTGGTTGAAAGAGGTTGCCTTTCTAGGTCATATGGTGTTAGGGGATGGTATTAAGGTGGACCCTGAAAAGATGGATGTGATTTTAAAATGGCCTAAACCATTGACCCCATCGGACATTAGAAACTTCTTGGGCTTAGCGGGTTACTACCGGAGGTTTGTGTATGGGTTCTCTTCTATTGCCTCTCCTATGAATAAGATGACTCAAAAGAAGGCTAAGTTTGTGTGGACCGATGACTGTGAAAAGAGTTTCCAAACGTTGAAGGATAAGCTTGTCTCCGTTCCTATCTTGTCTCTACCAGAAGGGTTGGAAGGGTTTGTTGTGTATTGTGATGCCTCCCAGATTGGTTTGGGTTGTGTTTTGATGCAAAATGGTAAAATGATAGCTTATGCTTCTAGGAAACTCAAAGTTCAAGAAAAGAATTATCCTACTCATGATCTTGAATTGGCTGCCGCGATATTTGCCTTGAAAATTTTGCATCATTATTTATATGGGGTGTATGTTGATGTGTTTACCATTCATAAGAGTCTCCAATATGTGTTCACTCAAAAAGATCTTAACTTGAGACCAAGAAGGTGGTTAGAGCTTCTTAAGGATTATGATATGAGTGTGTAATATCATCCTAGTAAGGCTAATGTTGTGGTAGATGCTTTGAGTGGGGTGTCTATGGGTAGCTTAGCTCATGTTGATGGTGGGGGAAAGAGGTGGCTGGAGAAGTCCATCGGTTGGCTAGACTGGGGGTTAGGTTGGAAGAGGTTGATAATAGTGGTATTGTGGTTGTTGATGGTTCAAAGTCTTCCTTTGTTGATGGGATAAAAGCAAAGCAAGATCTTGATTCCTCCTTGTTAGAATTGAAGGCCTTGATGAGAGAGGGAAAGGTGGAGGTTTTCTCCCAAGGGGGAGATGGTGCCCTTAGGTACCAAGGTAGGTTGTGTGTACCTTGTATTGATGACTTGAGAGAGAATAGTCATAACGAAGCTCATAATTCTTCCTATTCTTTCCACCCCGGTTCTACCAAGATGTATAGAGATTTGAGGGATGTGTTTTGGTGGGGATGTATGAAGAAATACATTGCCAAATTCGTTTCTGGTTGTCATAGTTGCCAACAATTCAAAGCCGAACACCAAAGGCCGGGTGGCCTAAGCCAAGACATATAGATTCCTACACGGAAATGCGATGGAATTTACGGTTGGGTTGCCTAAGACTATAAAGAGTTTTGATTCTATTTGACTTGTGGTTGATAGAATGACAAAGTCGGCTCATTTCCTACCGGTTAGGACTTTCTGTGAGGCTAAAGACTATGCTAAGTTGTACATTCACAAGTTGGTGCGATTACATTAGGTGCCCTTGTCTATCATATCCGATCATGGTGCTCAATTCACTTCACAATTTTTGAAGGTCCTTACAAAGAGGTCTTGGAACCAAGGTAAAACTTAGTATAGCCTTCCACCCCCAAACGGATGGCCAAGCCTAAAGAACTATCCAAACTCTTAAGGATATGCTTAAGGATTGTATTTTGGAGTTTCAAGGTAGTTGGGATACTCACCTTCCATTGATTGAATTCACTTATAAGAATAACTATCATTTTAGCATTGGTATGGCTCCTTTTGAGTCCCTCTATGGTAGACATTATAGATCACTGGTTGGGCGTTTTGATGTGGGAGAAATGGCTTTGTTGGGTCTAGATCTGGTTATGGAGACTACGGATAAGGCGAGGTTGAGTAGGGAAAGGTTGAAAACAGCCCAAAGTCGTCAAAAGTCCTATGCCGATGTGAGAAGAAGAGAGCTTGATTTTAAAGTTGATGATTGGGTCTATTTGAAGGTGTCATCCTTAAAGGGTGTGGTTTATTTTGGTAAGAAGGGTAAAATAATTCCAAGATTTGTGGATACTCATAAGGTGTTGATGAGGACTGGTAAAGAGGCATATGAGTTGGAGTTTCCTAGTAAATTGATTTGGTACATCTGGTCTTCCATGTTCTATGTTGAGAAAATGTGTGGGTGATCCGAATGCTATTGCCCCCTTGGATGTTGTTGAAGACAACTTGACTTATGAAGAAGTTCCAATAGAGATCTTGGATAGACAAGTGAAGAGGTCGAGGAAAAAAGATGTTGCTTCCGTTAAGGTCCTTTGGAGAAATCAACAAGTTGAAAGTGCTAAACGAAAGCCGAAGCAGACATGAAAATTGACACCCCTATGGTTTCCATTCTACTCGAGCCTAAGGTACTAAATCTAAGTCTTCTATGTGATTTCATGTCTCATGTATCAGCCCTTATGTCATTTGCATGCATTCACGTTTATATTGACAAAGTGCATGGTGATTTTTACATATATATGAGATTTCAAAAATAATGTTTAAGTGTGTTGATGAATTCTTGTTAGGGATGATTTCTTTAAGATTACTCTTCTTATGCATATTTATTTGACATTTGGGGAGGAATAATTCCAAGGGGGAGATATTGAAACGATCCCAAAAGTGTTGGAAAATGTGCCTTGGAAGTGCCCAGAATTGTAATTTCCATATATCTCAAAATCCGTGCATAACATCAAAAGTGCGACTTCATATTCTTGATCAAGGGAAAATATTGAGTGGGAAATGGGTCTAACCTAGATTTTAGAGCAAATGAATCACAAATTCAATTTCCCAAAAGTCAATTTCTAGTGAAGGTTTTCGGGCCTAAGGCGCAATGCGCTAAGGGCATGCCTCAGTGTAATTTTTGTCCAGCTTTGTTGTTCGGTCCAAGGCTTTTGGATCTTGGACCTAAGTCTTCTGATGCGTGAAAATACCTATACTTAGTTATATTTTACCTTCATATCATACAAGACATTCCCCAATACTCTCTGAAACACTTAGACAAATATTTCACCCCAAAATTCAAGTCCCAAAACTCATCTGGATATTAAGGATTTCACTCAAGCTTCAAGTCTCCATTTCCAATCTTCATCAAGAATTCTACAAAGTAAAGGTATGTTGGTTTCAACAATTGGGTCCTTTCACCCATGGTGACCAAGCTTCCTTTTTAACATAAATCTCATGTTTATAAGTTGATTTGCTTATGGGTCTTAGTTACTATGAATTTGACTATGAACTATGTTGGGGTTTCATAAAAGTGTGATTTTTTAAGCATGTTTTGAGCTATGAATCTTAGATCTATCTTGTGACTTGATGAAGTGTTTTGATGTATATTGCATGAGGGTACTACCAAGTGTTGGTGGGTGGTTTTACATTGGATTTACTTAAATGATTTCACTCTTCAAATTGCATGATTTTACATAGAATTACATAGCCACCAAGTGTTTGCTAAAATGTCTTGTTAATGTATCTTGAGTTGTTGAAGGCCTAGTGATTGGCATATGAGTTAAGTAAGTTTATAATGATGAAAGAGTGATATGTATACGTTGATTTCATGAGAAGTATCTAATATGTTGTGAGTTGACCTTAGCCAATTGAGGGGTGATACCTCATGGGGGTGGTAGGCCATCAACCAATTGAGGGATTGGTACCTCAATCGCCTTGGATAGGGGTGGTAAGCCATCAACCAATTGAGGGGTTGGTACCTCAATCAGTCCTAATTGAGGGTGGCTATGTCCGTCAATCAATTGACGGATTGGTACCTCAATCGCCTCGGATGGGTGTGGTAAGCCATCAACCAATTGATGGGTTGGTACCTCAATCACTTCCGATGGAGGGTGGTCATGTCAATCAACCAATTGAGGGGGTTGGTACCTCAATCACTTCTAAGGGGTGGTATACCTTAGATTCCAAGTACTAAGTTGCTTTGTCTATGATGATGGTCTATTCCTACACATGTAGTATGTTTTATATATATATATATATATATATATATATATATATATATATATATATATATATACGTATATATAT